>JAOTOM010003381.1:0-152376 GCA_034440615.1 Ashinkailepas kermadecensis | reverse complement strand
CGTGCCGTGGTGGAACGACGAGTGCAAACGAGCCGTCGCCTCACGGCGGCGGGCTGAGCGGACATTTCGGAAAAAACCTCACCTTACAAAACATGGTAGAAGCCCACGAGGCAAAACTACGTTGTCAGCAAACTATCCTTTCGGCCAAGAAACACAGCTGGCAACTCTACTCGAACACTTTCAACCGTTTCACCCCCATTTCCCAAATCTGGACCAAACTTCGCTCCTTTTCGAATGGCAGAGCCCCACACCGCGCATTCCCACAACTGACGATTAACCAACAGCACATAGCTGAGCCCACAGCCGTCGCGGAACACTTCGCCACCTATTACTCTGACGTATCTTCCAACACTCAATACTCACAGCACACCACCGTATTCCTTCGCGACACCCTTGCTACTTGCCACTTCGACTCAGACAACACCGAACCCTACAACGCACCCTTTACCCCCTATGAACTAAAATTATCCCTCTCCAAGGTATCCAATAGGTCACCTGGAGCTGATCACTTGACATATCTCTTCTTTCAAAATCTCTCCGACTCGGGTAAAGATAACCTCCTCTCGGCGCTAAATCAACTATGGACTGACTGCACTTTTCCACCCTTTTGGTCTACTAGTATCATTATCCCTATACTAAGCCTTCCAAACCTCGACATCTTCCCTCTAGCTATCGTCCTATCTCTCTCACTAGTTGTGCTTGCAAAATTTTTGAGCGCATGGTCAATGGACGAATCAGAGTCTATCTCGAACACAACAAAATTATATCCCCCTTTCAGAGCGGCTTCCGACCAAGGCGAAGCACCACTGACAACCTGATCGAAATTGTGGACTCAATCCAGCGTGGTTTCGCGGAAAAATCCGAAACCATCGCCCTTTTTTTAGACCTAAAATCCGCGTTTAACAAAGTACATAGTTCTGCCCTTCGAATTAAATTACACCGTATTGGTATCAAGGGCAGAATGACCACCTTTATCACCAGCTTTCTAGAAAATCGCTCCTTCGTCGTCCGCTGCGGCAACATTCATTCCCGGCCCCACACTCTCGACCAAGGCGTCCCGCAAGGCAGCGTTCTATCTCCAACCCTCTTTCTTATTATGATCAACGACGTATTAGAACAGCTTCCCCTAATTTCTCCCCTTCTAAAATATTATCTCTATGCCGATGATTTGGCTATTTGGTGTACACACCCATCGGCAGATTCAGCTAATCACTTTGTACAACTCGCCATGAATCACATTGATTCATGGTGCTCTTTTCCCGGCTCCCCACGCATATCCCACCTAGCACACCACTCCGTTATCGCGATCAAATTATCCCCCTCCAAACCTCCTTCAAATATCTCGGAATTATCCTTGACAAAGGACTCTATTTTGGCCCCCACGTTACTCATCTTAAACAACGCTGCGCTGTGCGTCTAAATCTCCTGCACTGCATCTCCGGCCGCGACTGGGGTGCAGACAGGACAACCATTAGCAAAATGTACATCACACTGATTCGTTCAATCCTGTAATACAATGCGTTTATCTTCGATCATATATCTCCAACACTCACCAAGTCACTGCAATGCACACAAAATCACGCACTCCGCCTCATCACCGGAGCACACTGCACCACACCTACCACTAGTCTCCGGGGTGAGACCAACCTCCCTAGCCTACAACAAGGCAGAACACTACAACTCGTCAGATACCACTTCAGGACAGCAACACAGCTAAATCACCCCTCCAATGTGGCATGGACTAAACCCTCGGTTCGGCGTTCCAAAAACAGAAATAAATACAGCATTGCCATTCACTTGAAGCAGGTTCTCACATCCACACTGAAATTGCCGGAGGTTACCCCTGACCGGGTCCCCCCCCCCCCACCTTCTCCCATTTTGGCACATGAAACACCCCAAACTCGAGTATCTCTTTCGGAAAAATAAAACCCTGCTCACCCCCATCGAAGTCCAAATTAAGTTTTTTTTTAATATCAAGAGGCCCACCCACAACACACCTTCTACACGGACGGCTCACGTTCCAGCAATGGTACGGGAACCGCCTGGTGCGGTGAGCCCGACACTGGTCAAACCAAATTAACACTTCATCATTCGGTATACACAGCAGAACTAGTCGCCATACTCACTTGCCTACAACACATCACTGCGCAACACATCACTACCCCTACTACAATATGCACTGACTCACGATCCTCCGTGGACGCCCTCGCCGCACTACACAACACCACACACCCCACGCTCCACGCCATCCGACACCTCTGCAATGCCAACCACGCACACCTTCAACTCACCCTGCTCTGGATCCCTGGACATAGTGGTATCCCGGGAAATGAACGGGTCTCGCCCGCGCGGCGATCGACCTCCCCGATAACAATGGAGCTCCGGTGCCCCCCGGGGATCTTTTATCCCTCACAAATAATCTGTTTAAAAGTATATTCAGGCCTGCTGGTCACACAACACCACACACCTACACACCATCAAGCCCACACTCTCCAGCTGGCCCTCCCCCAACCAGCACACTCGTTTGAACGAGGTGGCACTCGCCAGACTTCGCCTGGGACACACCAAATTAACACACGATTATATTTTTCATAGACCTCATCGCCTTCCACTTTGTAGCACATGTTACGTACGCCTTACTGTCACCCATATCTTACTTGACTGTCCAGCATATGCTCCTCACCGTCGCTATATCATCCAGTATTTCACCAAGATCCATTCACAACTTTCGCTTCGAGCTCTCCTCGGGAATGACCACCCGGCACTCCTCGAGTTACTCTTTCGCTTCCTACAGGACACCAAACTCTCCGAACTGATATAAAGCCTCCGTTGCATTTTCCTGATCCAAGCTAGCCTGATGTGAAGTTAAAAGTTATAAGACACGCGCCACACTCCGTTCTGGCTGTATGACTCCGCTCCACATCTCTTCCTCTCCGACGTCGCAAAACACATACATATAGGTTATCTCACACTAGGTAGACAGGATCCGATCCAATTTGGCTAATACGGACGGATTTCCTATTAAATTGCGCTTGGTTTTTTCCTACGGGTTTTCCAAGCAGCTTGGTTTTCCCTTTTTAGGGGTTTCCAAGCTTTAATTTAAAACATACACCTACACATACAAGGTCGGGCCTGAATCCCACGACTCGCTCTGGATGACAGGCCTCCGCTTCGCCATCCAGGTTGCAGGTGGGCAGTGGAGCCTCTCCGTAGGCTGTGAAGCTGTCCACCCTCCAAATGTCCTTCCATTGTTATGAGTGTCTGTATGTATGTATATCTGAAAATGTACCTGTATGCCATGCGTGTATCGTCCCTCTACGCCATGTTTCTTGTTTGACGGCGTCTCTCCTTTCTTGACTAGTTGATATAACCGGATGTAACATAAGCCGGATTAACGCAATTCCTTCTTTAACGTAGCAACAGGGGCGTCGATTTGTATCCTTTTGCGGGGGCCATGCCCCCCCCAATGCTGATCTTGGCCCCCCCCCATGTTGATTTGGGCCCCCCCAATAACCCATGCTATTTTTATGCTGATAAAAAGCTAAAGGAAAAAAAGAAGAAAAACACTGTGTTAGTACATAGAAAACTTAGTTGATGTTAACCAGCACATTTTGTATTGAAAAAGAACAGATTTGGATTAGATAGTGGACTGAGTATCCAACTTTTGCTACACAATTCAAAATTATGTGCAAAAAAAAAACAAAATAGCTAGATTTCCCTGCACTGTGGAAGGAAAACTTACAGCATACAATGTTAAGATTCGATGATGATGCATTTTAAACCAGATTGTCTTTTTTTTAATGTTAAGCCATAAAACAACAATTGGATTGTCATACTGATGTTTGTACATGCCACCAATGGCAAAACCACATGCATATGAGCTTAAACAGGAAAAAATCCATTCTTAATTTCCAGTCATTGTCAAACTTGCATTGTCCAGTGAAGACAATGACAATCGTCATTGAGATTGTGGATATGCAAACTATAATTATCTTCAGCAGCCCACCTATCACACCATCAGCTTGATATTTACCTAGGTACCTACCTACATGCCCAATGACAATGGATGCATTAAATATTGATATGGGGAAAAACGAGAGCCATGTGTGGACAAATCTGCCAGCTTACGATACCATGACAGAGAAAAGTCAGCAAGAAGCTGCATGGCCACTGCATTATTATTGGCATTCCTAAAAGAATAAAAAAGAAAGCTGTGGCTCACATGACTTTTAAGCAAACCTTACAGTCATACACGACCAATGCTATACAGGAAATAGCCTTGACAAGACCAATGTCTCGTACGCCGCAAAAACATCAATATTAAACGCCGCAAAAATACCATTATTTTAAAAGGTACGCCAAAGTTCTCGCATTCAACCTTGATGACGTCACAGGGTTTTTATTCGTATATTGCAGAAATTGGAAGCATCAGGCAAGTTTCAATTTCATTGCACATGGGTGGGGGAGTGATTTTTTTAGGCGTACCGGACCACAGAGGTCATTTGCGCCACCTTTGAAGCGAGTACGTTACATGTCTGACTATAAAAGCGGGTGTTTGCGATCAAGGTGCAGGCATGTGGACGTTCACGTAAAGGGAATTTTACGTTGTAGTTTGCGTGATATTTTAGGCGCTGAAGGCGGGGCTAGGATGGGGACATCCCCCTAATGTCTAGATGGCAGGGGCGTCGATTTGTATCCTTTTGTGGGGGCCAGGGCCCCACCAATGTTGATCTTGGCCCCCCCATGTTGATTTGGGCCTCCCCAATAACATATGCTATTTTTATGCTGATAAAAAGTTGAAGGAAAAAAGAAGGAAAACACCATGCTAGGTACATAGAAAATGTAGTTGATGTTAACCAGCACATTTTGTAATGAAAAAAACAGATTTGGGTTAGATAGTGGACTGACTCTCCACCTTTTGCTACACAATTCAAAATGGTGTGCACAAAAACCAATTGTCATTGTCAAACTTGCATACAATCCAGTCCCGTGAACAACAATCAGTTATCATTGAGAGTGTGGATATACAAACTGTAATTAACCTCAACAGCCCACTCATCACACTATCAGCTTGATATTTACCTGGTACCTAGGCACCTAGGTACATGCTACAGAAAGACTTAGAAGAGCTTGTGAAGTGGTCCAAAAAATGGCAGATGAAATAAAATTTTGATAAGTGCAAAATCATGCATGTATGCAGGGGCGTCGATTTGTATCCTTTTGTGGGGGCTATGGCCCCACCAATGTTGATCTTGCCCCCCAATGTTGATTTGGGCCCCCCCCCCAATAACCTATGCTATTTTATGCTGATAAGAAAGCTAAAGGGAAAAAATGAAAAACCCCATGCTAAGTAGAAACATTGATGTTAACCAGCACATTTTGTACTGAATAGCAACAGATTTGGATTAGATAGTGGACTGACTCTCCACCTTTTGCTGAAAAATGTAAAATTGTGGGCAAAAACAAACAAAATAGCTGGAATTCCCTCCACTGTGGAAGTACAGCTTACATCTTTCTGGGTTGGTTGGTTGGTTATTTGGGTTTACGGCCGCATTGACTGCGTTGGTCATACAGCGCCCATACAACTTTTCTTGTTCCCACCTTAAAGCACAATAATACCCAAAAGTTTCCGAAAAAAATTTACAACCATGTTCACAAAAAATAATAATTTGTATTCAAAATCAGCTTAGGTTAGGTTAGGCTCGGTTAGGTTTCTTTTTTAAGGTTGAGAATTTTCAGAAAATAAATTAAGTGACATTTTAATTTAGTTTAATTTTTTGTTCTCAAAAGATAGGTTAGGGTAGGCTAGGTTAGGTTTTGTTGCATTAAAAAAAAAACATTTATGTTTATGCTATGTTACCGAACTCAAAGCCTTTTTGGCATTATTTTGCTCACAACCTGAAAAGTAAGCACAGAAAATAAGTGGTTCCAATCATCTTAGTCACCTTCATAAACATGGTATTCTGCATATTTTTTTTTTTAATGGAAAAGAGAATACCTTAGACCGCAAGGTTACCAAATAATTTGCTATTTTGGGGGGAAACTTTTTTGGATTTTTTTTTTGAAGTTTTCCAACTTGAAAAACCTAAACTAACCTAACTTAACCAAACCTAACCCATTTGCTTGCTATATGGAGGCAAATGTGTGTACAAACTTGTCTTGTTACCACCTTACACCACAATAATACCGATTTGGCTAGGTTAGGCTAGTTTAGTTGTTTACCTTGGAAAATTGTTCAATCATTTTCAAAAATAAAATAAAATCGGAAATTTTCCTTCAAAAGCAGTTGACATTAGGTTCGGGTAAGTTGCGTTCGGTTGTTCAATTTATACAATTTTCAGAATATATATTGCTTAATTTTTGTTTCTATTTTTTCTCCAAAGTATGGGTGTCGATTTGTATCGATAGACACTAGCGCGTATTAAATGTCACAAATCGTGATGGGCGTTCCTCAGAACATCCAAAATCGTAACATCCAAAGAAAAATTCCAGTTACAGAAATTCCAGCGCCTAAAGTCTAAATTTGAGGTTACCGTGACAAATGTGACGGAGGTAAGACATTTGCGGTGCAATTGCGCGCAGTGTTTAATCCGGAGGCCAATCTCATGTGACGTCGTACTGATTCGTTTTTTGTACTTCGCACATTCTGATGTATATGCGGATTGGTGTGATTTTAAAGAGTGAATAAATAGCCTGCTGATATTTAATTCCCAAAGGAACAGTAGTTGAAGAAGTTGGCAGGTAAGCTTGAAAAAGTCCAGTCCATGCTTTTTTCTGATTTGTGCTCAGGTTTTCCATGTTAATATCACCTAACTACCACGTTTGTCTTCAAGAAGAGCTGTTTTTAGTTTACTTTTATTAATATTTTCATTCCACTGCTCTTAGTGCCCTTTCTGCCCAGGATTGGGGCACCTAGTGTTGCATTTCCGTCCAGGGGTTGGCACACCTTTTGGTAAATTTACAGCTTAAGGTAATTTCTGATTAATTTTTTTTCCATGCAATGTTTAGGAATGTGATGAACATGATGTTACTGCTCATTTTGGTAAATTTGTGTTTTAAGGTGTTTTATGAATTCGTGGAATGTATCATTTCAATGCAATGTTTATGAATGTAACTCAGATGATGGGACCACTCATTTTCTATACAAATGCCTACATTTCAGGTTGTGAGCAAAATAACACCAACAAAAAGCTTTGAATTGGGTGACATAGGTTAAAGTATTTTTTTTTTTTATTAAATGCAACATAACCTAACCTAACCTAGCTTAACCTCCCATTGGAGAAATACAAACCAAAACATCAAGTTGTAAAAATTTCAAGCAATGTATTTTTTTTACAATTAAAAGATGTAACCCAACTTAACTTAATCTAACATAAGCTGCCTTTAAAGAAAAAAAGATCTATTTCTTTCAAATTTTGGAACAATTTTTGCAAAAAATGTCGAACTTAAACACTTAAACTAATCTAACATCACCAAACATAGCCCATTTGTTTGCTTTATGAAGGCAAATGTGTAATAACTTGCCTAGTTACCACCTTAAAGCACAATAATTCTGGTTAGATTAGGTTGGGTTAGGTTTTTCATTTGCAAAATTTCAAGAAAATAAATTGCTATATATTTTTCCAATATTGTTTTTATAGTTGTTTTCTCCAAGGTCAGGTTAGGCTAGCTTACGTTAGGTTATGTTGAATTTGTAATGTATTTCTTTTAATTGCTATGTTACTAACTCCAAGCCCATTTTTAATGTTATTTTGCTCACAACCAACCACAAGCATTTGCACAGAAACTGAGTAGTGCCATCAGCTTAGTGACATTCATAAACATTGCATTGGGAATTTAAATACAAAAATATTAATAAAACACATAAAAGCACATATTGAATGTCCTTTCTTCTGCAAATGCATGCCTTTCAATTGGGAGTAAAAAATAACACCAAAAAAAAGGGTGTGGAGTAAGGAAATATAGCATGCAAATAATGTTCAAGATGTATGATAACCTTACCTAACATAGCTCAACTTCCCGTACAAGAAATTAATTGTTTTTAATTTAAATTTTCGAGGCATTTTCTCAAATATTTTCAACTTAAAAAACCTAACCTGAACTGTTTATTATTTTTTTGTAGAAAAATAATTAACAAAAATTATTTACCAACAAATGATTCTTTTTATAACTGACAACAAAAGCCTAACCTAACCTGACAAACCTAACCCCTTTGTATGCTTCATGGAGGTAAAATGTGTGTAAAACTTGTCTTGTGGTTACCTTAAACTGTGATAATACCTGGCTTTTTGGGTAATTTTTCAGCTCATGGTACTCTCTGACTTCTTTGAATTTCGTTTTTTAATGCAGTGTTTGTTAATGTGCTGAACATGATGTAACCGCTCATTTCCTCTGCAGATGCACACTTTTCAATTGTGAGGAAAAATAACATGGGAAAGGGGGCTTGGATTTGAGTAATATAGGATGACAAAATAATGTTTAGATAAAAAAACATGTAACATAACCTAACCTAACCTAGCCTAGACTTCCATGCAAGAAATGATTATTTTTATGCCCAATTCCCCCCCAAACAAAAAAAAATTTGTTCTCAAACATTTTCAACTTAAAAAGTCTAACATAACCTAATCTAGCTTGAACCGTTTTTGAAGACTTTTTTATTTACTAACTTACAACAAAAGCCTAGCCTAACGCAACTAGGCAAAATCTAGCTCCTTTTGAATGATTCGTGGAGGTAAAATGGGTGTAAAACCTGTCTTGTGGTTACCTTAGACTGCAATAATATCTCTTTTTGTGCTACCTGGTGCACGTGATGAACCTCCATCTGCATGCTGCATGAGAGCATTGCACTTATTGCTTCATAAAGAACAATAACATGTTGAAAGTACTATATTTTCAGGAATGGAATCCTGTGCTGATAACATTTTCTGAGTTATAAATTTGCAGATCAGATCTACATCATTTGTGTTAATAAATATGAGAAATTCATAGAAATGCATACACCGGTTTGTGGACAAGAAGTTATTCTGATGATTTCTGATGTGTTGGAAAATGACAAATTTTCATGATGGAAGCAGGCAAAGTTAAAGTACTTATATCTCAATAAGTGGTCAGTTCACTAACAAGACAGCAAATTCACTCAAATAGCACTCAAAGTGCCAGGCGGCCCACTCTTTTTGCAAGTTTAAAATCGATGACAGTGCTTTCTTGAATCATGTTTAAAGCACATGAAGGAAATGTATTGCTGACACTTGTTAGGAACTGATGTGTGTAATGTTAATTAAAATTTATAATGTCCTGATGTTTGTACACAAAATATAGCTCACTATTCTAAATAGCATGGGAAGTATCATGCCATATATCATGGCTAATTTATGGTCAAACTGTTATGCAGCAGATTCCCTGCATTGTTACTTGGTTATTTGGGCTTTAGGGCACAGACCATGTTGATCACATAGCTCCCTGCATTGTTGTTAACTGATATATCAGTATGTTTGCAAATTCACTTATGAGTGAATCCATACAATTCTCACTGGGGTATAAAAGCTACATTATAACATTGCTTCTACAATGCACATAACAGAAACCCATCTCCATTGTCCTACTTACTCAGGACACCATAGAAGTCAATGAAGCCAATGAAAACCATAGAAGTCAATGAAAATGTTACTTCATCCCCTATATTGTTAATGGAAACAAGTCTCTTGAACCATATGTTATGTCCTTCACAGTGTTGCTCCATCCACCTCCAACTCCAACCCTGACCAAACTTCAGGAACTCATCCATCTCCAAAGCAGTCTGTTGAAGAAGGTATGTATTGCAGCATAACTACTGTGACCGGAATTCCATGGTATCCATGTTGCCTTACAATCCATCCTTGCTGATCCATGTAGCAGATGCTTGACTTTCCTCAAACTGTCTGGATAACTGGGGAGTTGAAATCACATGTGAGTGATGAAACAGATGAACTATTCCTGAATTCGTATGTTGCATCATTGCATGGCACAGTGACATACCGAATGGGGAGGGGGAATTGTGGGCAGTTGCCTCACCGCCCCCCTCCCCTCCTGATAGGTTGTGGGGCCCCCAAGAATCCGCCGAGCTTAGGAAAAAAATGCGCTGTGCTCCCTACAAATTTCACTCGGCCCACCAAAAATCGCACCGGGGCTCAGAAAAATCACTTTGGGGGCCCCCAAACGTAGCGCAGGGGCCCCGATAATGACTCTTGGGCCTCAAAAGTTTGCACCTGGGCCCCTGAAAATCACGTTGGGGCCGCAAACAAGTCGTGCCGGGATTCAAGAAAATCACCACGGGGGCCACAAACGGTCGGGCCGGGGCCTCCTGAAAATCACGCCGAGACTGGGGTACTAAGAATTATCACCCGGGCCCCTGAAAATCACGCCAGAGGCCTGACAGGTCCCACCGGGGCTCTAAAAGTCTCGTTGAGATCACCCAACAAATGAAGCCGGGTAAATGAAAAACAGTCCGGACACGGAAAATCAATCTGGGATCTCAACAATAGCTCCAAAAGCCCACAAAACTTGTTGGGCCCCCACAAACGTGTCGTAGCCACCGCAAGGGATCCCAACAAGTGACGACGGGGCCCCAAAAAATCGCACTTAGACAAAAAAAAATTCACGCCGCTTCTCTTGAAAATGTCACTGGGGCCAAAACGTCGTGCCGGAGCCCCACAAGTTGCAGCTGGCTTCCCAAGTACCAATATATACCCGGAATGTCACCTTGCGGACGGAAAAATTGCGTAAAAGATCCACAAAACAAGAAGTCGTCGGACGCCGGAAAAGAAACCTGTTTGGGCACCGGAAAAAACGCACCGAGAGCCAGAAGAATCGTACCGGGTTCCAAAAATAGCCTGCAGGGGGCTTATAAAAATAGACTTCACCACAAAAACCACAAGGAGACTCCATCGAATCGACCAGAGCACCGGAAAATTAAGAATGGGTCCCGAAAGAAAATTATCCGAAGGGCCTTTCTACTCTCGATCGTGCAATCTGCGGAAAAAAAACACGTTGAGCAGCCGCAGTGGCGTACTAAAGGGAAAAATTCCCCTCCCTAACGTTAGGCACCAAGGAAATACTTTCACCCATCGTCATCACCGTTCAGGTCTGCTGTGCTCTGATGCTTCATCAATGTCGGTGTGTTTAGCCTGCATCTGATCGCTGAAGTATTTTTATTTAAGCCGGTGTGTGTTTGTTGGTGTGTGGAGTGAGGAGGAGGGTAACAGTGACGGTGACGGTGACGGTGACGATAGATCCGAGCCCACTATATGGCACTGCAGTCGCATGCTATTACTCAGAGTTGTTATGTTGGTGAGTTCGAGTCTCACCTGTCGCTACTCTTCGCCCGCGACCAATCGGCTTGAGAGATTGGCAACGCTATATGACACAACGGTCGACGTGTCGTAGAACCAATAACCAACCAAGAGTTGTTAGGTTGACATGTACTGAACACTGCTCTTTTAATTATGTGACTTCACCAGTTATTGGACGATTTTCCCCGTTGGTGAGGATGCTTAATAAACATAAACATACACATCGTCGAATAAAAAATCAGAATTTCTGAGATCTGAAAATATAGTGGGCTAAATCCGATGAGTTTTTTTTTTTGGGGGGTCTAGTGCGTTGGCACTTCGGCCCCCCCAATGTTTTTCAAAAATCGACACCCCTGCGTAGCAATCTCTAGCAGATGGCACTTTGCATCCGCTAAAGATTTAGGGGGGAAAACAAAAGTTGGTGAGACAGGATTCGACGATAGTGGAGTAGAATCGGGTGCGAAGCCAGGATTTTCTTAAGGGGTCACCAAAAAAAGGCATTGGGGAAGCGGCGCAGAAGGAGAAAAATAAGATCCTGAAGATCCTGACAATGCTCACAACTAATCCGAACCGGGGCCCTCCAATATCGTTTAGCAACCGGTGACGTCAAATGGGCTGGAGAATAGCTCGGTCCCGTAGTCGCTACAGCCAAATTTCCGTGTTTTCCACACGACATTTTCTGTCTTAAATACCATAAAAATGGGACAAAATCGGGTTCATTGGAAAGCTTCAAGAATCTTATCCACGAATATGAGCTTTATTTTCTCTTAATACTATGACTTTTTGCTTGGACCAACGCTGACTGCATGCATGTCGAACGCCGCAGGAATCGCGCGGTGCCACGGGTAGTAGCAGTGTGATGAGACAGGCCAATTGAAGATCACGGCTGGAAAGGAGGGGTACGAGCAAGTAAGAGATAACTGTTGCAACATAATTCCTCCCCACACAGTGCAGGGGCGTAACAAGGGTGGGGGCACTGGGGGCATGTGCCTCCCATGAGAAAGTTGGTACCCCTCCCGCCAGGAAAAGGGGCCAACATTATATTCAGGCTACAGGCGGAGGTACCGATACTGAGTGGAATGTCACGCCCTTATCACCCATGTGCAGATGCCAGATACGGAACCTGCAGCCGGTTTTCAGGATTGTTTTACATTTTTAATTCATATGCGTCTAGACCAGGGGTGTTCTTTGATATATTTTTGAGGGGCAAATGCCCCCTCAGTGTTAGCTCTGTCCCCAAATAATTTAGACTTTTAACATGAGGTATCATGGAGCATGCATCCCATCGATGTGGGGCTTCCCATTAACTTCATGTATTTTGCACCCCAGTAATCTATAGTATAATAATACACACACACATATATATATATATATGCCGGCCATTTTATATATGAAAACTTGCCGGGCATTTCGGAAGCATTTGAACAGGAGGGAGAGGGTTTGAAATCCACTGACCTTGGAACGATGGTGATAGGCTTGGCACCTTGCAGCGCCAAATTAAGTTGTTCCTACTAATCTTAGCATAAAACAAGAATGGGTACTTATGAAAAAATACTGGTCCAAATCCGGCAACTATTTGTAGGAGTGTTGCTTGAGCCACCTCAAAATCCGTTTGCCCCCACATGCAAATACTACGTACGCCACTGTCCATGCCACTCTAACTGGGATGTGTGAACACTGAACCTTAATCACTGAGAGGGGATTAGACCTCCAATGTAAAATCCAGCCCATTAAATATGGGTGTTTCTGTTGTGGGGGAAGGGAAGGCGGTGTGAACAGTAGGAGCAGTTCCTCCCGCAACCTCAAAACACTGCAGCTTAAAGCTGTGAATTCCTTGTTTTTTTTCAAGCAAACATTTGGAGACATCTGGATAAAAAGCTTGACTTTTCCCCTGCACCAGCCTTGAAGGTCTGTCGATAGCACTGACCATGAGTGCATCCCAGAGTGAGGCCACAAGGTGACCAACGAAACTTCAATTGAAATTGAGCTGAAATTGAATATCCAGCATACTGAAACTTATAAATATTGGCATGAATACACATACATATTTCAGCCACTTTTCCGCACCATTTTGGAATAAGAGAAGGCCACAGATATAATTAATGCTGTTCTCCAACATTACTACGAGATATTCCTACCAAATGCTGAAGTTGTTTGTGATCTCAGAAAGAAGTACCTTACTTGTCATAAAAAGAGGTAGCTTAGTGCTTTATTTATCTTTTTATGCATGCATGGCCACAAATCCTCTTCTTAATAGCATCCTTTGCACTGCAGTTGGCCCAAATTGTATCACAAGTGCACTCAGTGTGCCTTTTCCTTTAGGGGTCACGGGTCACTCAACCAGCTGATGCACACAGTGCACCTCAAGTTACTAAAATTTACAGTCTATGATGTGACCATGCAGAAAGAATGCTCCAATGCATATGCACTCCAGTAAGAAAATGTCATTAATTATGCATGGTAATTCACAAGCAAATTGAGTTGACAAAAAGTCATAGTTGGAAATGAGGATAATTCCATGAAGAAATGCACCTTAATGCTGCCCTTAAAGCTCTGGAGCAATTCCTACATATATATATATATATATATATATATATATATATATATATATATATATATATATATATATATATACTGATACACAGACATCATTTTCAAATCAATTTTGATAACCTGCATCGAAGATACTTCCCACTTACTCTACAAAATATTTTACCTTCTTATTACTTCACACAGGGCTAGAGAGCAGATAGTGGGGCACATATCATGCCAAATATGCTTACTTTTTAGTACCATCTAATGGTTTCCCTATGCTGGGCAATGGGCATTGAAATACTGTTATATCTGTCACAACATGTATGTTGCTTTCATCTGGTGTTCATGGCACATTCAAGATTATAATATTCCAAGACATGGCGAGCAAAGCTTTTTCTCCAAAGGGAGGTTAGGATAGGTTGGGTTTGGTTATGTTGCATTTTTTACAATTATTTATAATGCTATGCTACCTAAATGAAAGCCATTTTTTGTGTTATTTTGCTCACAACCTGAAGTATTTGCATAGAAATGAGAGATTCCATCATCTTAGTTACCTTCATAAACATTGCATTGGACTGATTAATTCCAAGGGTTCATAAAACACATTAAAGCGTAAATTTACCGGTAAGCCTAGGTTCATGTTTGGCAAAGCCAGCTATGGTTTCAATTTCAATTCGTGAAATTTTAAGGGTTATGAACGATAACAGGTTGAGGGCTGTTGTATCCTATGAACTGAACAAATTATGCACGAAGCATAAGAGCATGTTCAATAACCTAGGAATCCAAACAATATTCATCAGCCTCATATTTCAATCTCCCGTACGAACAATCAGAAACACCGTATGCACAACCACAACACTGATGTCTTCTCTGCGCCACAGATAAATTTTAGCCAGGTTTTAAAACGTATTTGGAACGTTTACGTGACGTCACCGTATATACCAAAATCCTGGTAGATTCTACTAGAAATCTCGCACATTCCTGCTGACGTCACTAGGGCTGGAACCAGAACACCTACTAGATTCCGTTGTACCCTTTAGTATTAGTACTCAGATCCGAACAACCTGGAGTAGCTGCCCTGTGCTCGGTGCGTTTTCAGAGCAGATCAGAGTAGCACCAATGTGGCGCTGATGATACATGTGTGAAGCGCTGAATATCTGCCTCGAATTTGCTATGTTATTATAACCATGTATATGATGAGTTTATGTGACCCAAGATCGTGGGTGGGGAAGAGGGCATGGCATAAAAATTGTGTATTAATAATTATTCAACCAGCCCCTGTCAATGTGTATTGGCAGCCGGTGACGTCATCCTGGCGCTGATTTGGGTTCAGCAGGTTATCACGACAGCAAGAAATGGTACTTTTCCGCGTATGTTCCTGACTAGCAAGTATAGGGGATAGGTATAAATTATACGTCATCTGAAAGTGTGTTGTATGCTATTTCGATAATCGTGGTAGGCTTTTACATGAACGTGTTAGTTATTGTGTAAAATGGTGTTATTTAGACCTATGCCATATCCATCGACACTATTTAACTTAAGCGGGTTGAGACCCGCGGTGTGGATAGCACAGCTGGTAGCGCGTCGGTTCAATGACTCGGAGGTAGCCGGTTCGAGGTTGGAGACTAGCGGCTTGTCGTGCGTGTCATAGGAAGTCCTTTTAATAAGCGACAGTGGATTAAGACATTGCTGGCATGGGACGATCTTTTGCATAAAGAGAAGGGAAATACGCGGATATTCTGCGGTTCGGCCACCTCAAATTGTGCTATGGTTGGCCACTTTTCTATTCAGCCAGGCATAGGAAGTACGTAACACGTTCACTGCTTATGGTAGTGTCCAGGCCCCCAGTCCGTTCCTGGCACGGGCGACAGGCCACGCAATTAACTGCTAGGTCATATAGCGTCGCCAACCTCTGACGCCGATTGGTCGCGGGTGGACTCGGTAATTCCACCGGTTGCGGGATTCCCACCCATAATCTTGCGGTCAAGAGTCCATCACCCTACCGACTGAGCTACCGCGGCTCCACCAAACGCATGGCATAGGAGGTTATCGGTAGCAGGTGCAGATAAGGCACATTACTTGATGAGATTATATTGTATCAAGACATTACAACGCCTAACATTACAATACGTACACATCTGGCACCTTATAAAATCTGACGAACTGGCAAGAATAGATGGAACATCCTCATCGTGACATCTGTGGCTGAGTACAACTCGACATACATACATACACAGACTACTCACGAGCACCGTAGTGGGACGACGAGTATGCGTGGACCTACAGGCTACGCTCTACCGATTACACAAATATAGGTACATATCAGTTCTTGAGCTTGACATACACTCGGTGCAACTGCAACACGTACGCCTAGTCTCGTGTAATTGTTGTGTAAAAAGTCCTGATACGCAGCTATATGATGAACGGCAGGTGATGCACCTATACGTCCAAGCAATGAAGGATTCAAACACTGATCTAACTGTGAAGTGTCGCGCCAGTGCGGCTCACACTTCGCAGTCACTGAGCAAGCTGCTTGGCTTTTCGTTGCTGCCGCTTTGCGAGCTTGGCGACGTTCGCCTTGTTGTTCACCAGCCCGAGACGAATAAATGTCCGGATCCTCGCAAAGCACTTAATGATAATTTGATCTGTGGAAGTAAATTTTTACTCTAACATCTGGCGAAAACTTTCAATGACCTTTGGATGTCTGCTGAGATGGTCGGGTTCTCGGGCATGGTGAACACAGAACGCTGCATCCATCTCTCTGAATGTTTGGAAGAATTCCTCGGTGGGCTCAGGCCGCTAAGGCTCAGGAGGCGAGTCCAGAGCGCCTCTCGTGGTTCATCTTCGGCATACGCAGATGGGGCTCCCAGCGATCGGTCCGCTGGTTTCCTTCTGGCCATGGACCCGGCCACGCACGCCATCGCACTGTCTTGTGCTGGCACGCCCGTCTCCCGGTCGCAGAGGCCATCTATAGGAAATGCAGGTCCATGTTGGGTGGCATCAACCGGGAACAGTGCTTCCAGCTCTGCCAGTTCTGCGTCAGTGACCCTCAGGCTTTCGAAGTCAGCGATTTCTGCCGGACGGATCTCACCATCTTCCTCGCGGATTTGCGTCAGCATGCTCTCCACGTCGTCTTCCTCTCCGTCATCGCCAGCCACTCCATCTTCCAGACCTTTGGTATCCAGCGGGTTGGCCCCACGACCCATGGCCAGGAGAAGAGTCAGGAGTCGGAGTCTGGACCTGGCTTCTGTTGGAGTCGGGTTGAGGCTGGAGCCTACCCTGCACCGAAGCATTCCGAAGAAGCTTTCGAGACGGTCTTGGTTGAACCGACTGGTGAGGAGGTACGTTTTTGGACCGAATGACTGTCGCATGTTTGTTAGAAGGCCACGGACAGATTTCACGCTTGTCTTGTATCCTTTTTGGAAAGGGTACAGTGTCTTGGCCACGCCACAGCGCATGACATCCATTTCCTTGAGAGCCCCGGCGAGGATCGCTTCCTGTTCTTCGGTTCCGCGGTAGCGCCGACGTAAACTCTTGACGTCTGTGGGATGAGACGCGTTCAGCACGTCGCAGGTGTTGTCCATTAGGCGAATGAAGCGGATTTCGTCCTCCTTACCCTCGAAGTACCTTTCCAGGGCCCTGGCGCTGGTGGCGCTGAGCAGCTGAGCCGCTCTCCGCACATTCTGCCGGGCCATCTGACTCACCTGAAAACGACACGACGAAACGTAGCGCACAAACACAAAACGTTGAAACAAACTTTTTTTCGCGATTGCCTATAGCCATATATATATATCTGGTGTACGAAAATGTTCAGGATGAAAAACGAAACAAATAAGTGTTCCAAACACATGTTGGGATATATGAAATATTGATCTCGATTTGAAACGTTCCATTTCGATCAGGGCTCTAAAGTTCGGCAGTAGCAGGTCTATTCACAGACGAGTGAAGTTGCCTGATCGGGCGCCTGCAAACAAACCAAGCAGGTGTTCACGGGCAAATCGTGCCAGTGAGACATATCTCACCGCTTTACTATACAATGGAGGCTTGCCACATATCGCTTCATTCTTGGATGACAAAAACATGCCCTCCTTTGTTAACTGATATGCAACTTGCATATTGGAATACATGTATGAAGCGTGCATGATGGAAGCATCGAAACCAACCTAAATTTAGCATTGTCTTCAAACTCATTTTCACTTGTGCATCATATGTAACTAAACATCTTATAATTTTGGAACCGAAAATGCAACTAACACATCAGATAGTACATAATACAGCTTGCATTCAACTACATGACGTAATTATAAATATGCGTGCAGCGCAGCACTTGAAAACCTATTGGCCGCAATTGAAGGTCAGTGTCATGCCAACTGCCAGCTGCGTTGTATTACCAGGTACCCATGTCTTGAGTGCACCGGTATAAACCAGTGGAAGATGTCAACAAAAACTAAATATGTGACATGTAGATAAGTGTAGACATGTAGATGACCTGTGAAGATGTAACAATATCTTAACAATACGGATCAATATCACGCGTCTTAACCGCTTGGGGCGAACGAACGAAGCATCTCACTGCAGAAAAGTGATTGCAACGCCAGCATTGTCATGATACACACCGGAAATGCACTAAACTGATTGATCCCAATGTCATCACAGGAAATCATCCTATAAATTTAAATAAGAACAATATGGCTTCTACACAGTTGGGGATGCCACCAGGTGATTGTGAATAGACACACATTCTCACCTGAACATGAGTCTCCAGACGCATCTTGTGCAGCAGTCGAAACTCTGCTGTGCCATCGACAGTAAGAAGATGGCGGGCGAGCGCTCGATTCACGGTGCCACCATGGCGAGTCGTGACGCCGTTATCCAGCACGTTGTTACGCAGGCGCTTCAGCAGGTGAGGCACGTCCGCAAAAACCAGATGCGTCTGGAAAAAGGTACTTATAAATAGCTACATTTGTGCAATGTGTGCATGTCCTAAACAGTCGGTCTTGGTCAGCGCACTGACAATAATGATCATCTCGTACCCATGCGGCAGGGTCTCGTTCGTCACTTCGCTGATCTGAGAAGACCAAATCACTACAGCAATCACCCTACTTGCCTTGCTTCAAATACACATTGCACTAACACGTTGTGCATGTTTCCGTGCCGTATGTGATGTGTCAGTACAATACATGTACGTGCTGCTAGCACATTGCAACGAACTTTGGCCACGTAATCCGATTCGGTGGCATCACTGATGCAAAACATCGCAACCTTATTTTGCCATCAGCGCCGAGTTCACACTTCATTCACAGTGAACAAAAAAATACAATCGGTAACAATATTTCACCATTGGCGCCAGACACAATTATTCGCAATACGGATTGCTGCCAATCCAGGCACGGCTCGACACGTTCCAATGTAAAACCTCATGTATTAAAATAATTGCACAAAAGAAAACTCCTCTGTACACGTGAGCGGGGCGGGGATGGCCGAGTCGTTAGGCGTTAAGCTCTGGGTACCAAAGGCTCCAGGTTCAACATTCACACCGCTTGGGACATTTCCCAATCTCGCGGCCCACCGGCGATACAGTGTGGGCGGCGCCATTAGCCGTGCATGTGCATAAAGCGCGCCATGAACCACCCAATAAACAAACAAACTGTACACGTGTGTCACCCACCGCCTAGGATCTGCGGGGTTGCTGATGCTGGTTTCACCGTCGTGGTGGATGCCCAGTTGCTTCCACAGTCCGACGTTGCTTCCCCCCATGTCGCTAACGCAGGCAACCACACGGGCGCCGGCACGCTCCACCTCTGCTGTGACGCAGTGAAGAATGTCCTCGGTAACAGCCTGGTCAAACGCGTAGAACACCGGGAGCTTCCACGTTCCAAACAGTGCGCCAAGCATAATGACCTGTATATACTTATAGGGACCCAAGATCTGATCCAGCTGATTATCATAGCTGATCTTCCCCATGATGTCGACCTCATCAAACATCATGGCGCAGGTTCGCTCCTTGTCAGTCAACGGCTCCAAGGTCTGCTGAAGCAGGGGCCTGCATGTCCCAACGTCACCAGCGGGAGCACGACTGCCGACAGCGACTTCTGGAGGGTAGAGAGACCTGGGGAAGGTTGACCCCTGATGACTGCAACGGCAGTTGTACTGTCTCCGAGATACGTGTACGCCGAAGCTCCAGCGCCTTCAGCATTGTTTCTTCGTTCCACGGGCAAGGTCGCTTGCCAGAGACCGGGAACTGCGCCTGCAACCACACGAAGCAGAAAATGTCATGCGCGCTATGCATCGTCTTTTCGAGGCTGTCATCATTAGTGGTGCATCGAATTCAAATCCTCCCGATTCGGCACAAACCAAATTTGCCAAAATTAGCAAATAAATCCGGCCGAAAATATGACCCGGTATTATATATCCAATATTCCGGATTTCAAAAGGTTCTAAAGCCTGGCTAAATACTATTCAGCTAGATAAAGGTTGATTTATACATACACTTACATGCAGATATGGCCCCTAGTCACGTTGCCAGGGCAGGCAGGGCAGACAAAGAGACAGACACCAGACACCACTATGTTCCAATACACACACGGACTTGTATTGAGGTAATCCACAATGGACTTGTGGTTATTACAACCTCGCGTTGAATGAGATAAAACAGCAGATCAGAAATGGTAATAACTACAGAACAGTTAAACCGGTGGTCATACATGTCATAATATAAAAATACAGCGGGGCGAGCAGTAACTCAGTCCGGCACGGGCGGCACGTTAGACAGGTTCCGCCGCAGGTGGCGACCGAAGATCGGCACGGAAAGCCGCATCAGCTCGGGTGGCAACGATTTGTACATAAGTGG
This sequence comes from Ashinkailepas kermadecensis, assembly GCA_034440615.1. Classification (NCBI taxonomy): domain Eukaryota; kingdom Metazoa; phylum Arthropoda; class Thecostraca; family Neolepadidae; genus Ashinkailepas; species Ashinkailepas kermadecensis. The sequence goes on along the minus strand of JAOTOM010003381.1, from coordinate 131,664 downwards.
TGCTCTGGAGCTAAATCGCCTCTTCCCCATCTCAGTATACAAGTGATAGTCCTGACGAGTGGTTCGGTCACGAATCTCCACCACGGTGGTGAGATAGTGAGCCAGTGACTCTGGCTCACCATGACGGCGCACCTTGTGCGTGAGGCACAGGGTGTGGTATCTGGCTAGATTTTCCGAACTGAGCCAGCCCAGTGCCCTCAGCAGATCAGAAACATGGTCAAACTTTTTGCGGCCGCAAATTACTTTTGCGGAGTAGTTCATCATTTGTTTAATGCGAGATAGGTTCCTTTTGGTTCCGTTACCGTACACAGGAATACAATGGCGGATATGTGAGAAGACCAGGGCATTGGCCAGCGCGGAGATGACAGCAGGTGGAAGGTGCCCCTCAGATGCGATAGACCACCCAGAATGACAAAACAACGCCGAGTCACTTCTGAGACGTGCGAGTCCCAGCTGAGCTAGCGATCAAAAATATGTCCGATATTTTTGCATTCCGAAATGGTGGGTAGATCGTGATCCGTGATATCCGGTGATACCGTGAAATTCGGTAGACACGTATATTTTGTGGGTTGTCCAAAAACATCAGCTGTGTCTTCGCAGCGTTAATTTTCAGTCCATTTGCTCGAAACCAGATGTCGAGGGAGGCCAAAACTGTTTCCATGTGAACGACGACGAGCAATACTGCTGTTGATGCTGTCGTAGTGGGAACAACGAACACAAGATGATTGGTTGACACGACTGGTTGACGAACGATGTTGGGGAACGATAACTGCACTGACAAACTGAACTAGGGCCATTCGACAGGAGTCTTGTCATCTGGACCAACTGTGATAGGCAAATTGCGAGGTAATGGAACTGGGTTGGTAAAAAAGCATACCACTCGAGAGAGCGGTATGTTTTTCCATTGCGAGGTAATGGAATTGGGTTGGTAAAAAGCATACCGCTCGAGAGAGCGCAACTTTCTCCATAGTTCCACGTGTTCAGCTCGAGCTCAACGACACGACTGGGACAGTCCCTTTAAAGGGACTGCCCAAGTCCCTTTAAATAGCTGATATATGATCTGGTAACACCAAATAAGATAGTTTTGTGGTTTATGTTGAAAGAGCATCATTTGGTAAGTGAAGCAATTTGCATCACAGAACTACCGCGAATGAGACCGAAACAGTGCTTCGATATCCTGTCGAAACCGTATTTCGCTGTCAGGCACAATGCATACCTGTTGCCCAGTGAAAAGTCCAGTCGCTTCTGCTGCAGATGATGTACACATCTCTCGAGCTAGCTCGCTCTTGAGCTCGTAGCTCGCTCTTGAGGAGAGCATTTTCTGTCTCCAGGCTCTTGCAGCGGGGACACGATGAGGTCGAGAAGTCACTTGGATCTATACAGGACAATAATTGGATAGGGTGAGGTAGGTGCCATGAATGTTTTGACCAACGTTTTGTCTTAACCCTCGCACGGCTGGGGGTCTGAGCCACCTTCGCCAGGCTGGGGGGGTAGATATATACCCCCCCAGGTATCTCACGAACCAAGCAAGATAAAACGAATCTAAAAATTGCGTCGGATAGCTCGAACAAATTCCAGTCGAAAGTACTTCGGTAGTTTTTACTCTAGGATTTTAACTTAACCCTCGCACAGCTGAGGGGGATAGATACCTACCCCACCAAAGTTTTCCCGCGACAGCGGGAAAACGGCGCGCGGCAGGACGCTGAAATTTGGCATACCTTACAATTAGCTATTTTACCATTACAATTAGCCAAAAACTCGAAGAAAAAAAAAATTCAAAATTTTGGATTTTCAAAATTTTGGATTTTTACAATTTTGGAATTTTGAATTTTGTAGCGAAGAGTAGCGACAGGTGAGACTCGAACCCACAATCTTTCGATTGTGAGACGAGCATCTTACCCCTAGACCACTCGTCCCCTTATAACACACTTCATTCCAGCGAATCCTCCCATGGGCTGACATTGTTGCTGTGTCGGCTGACAGGGGTTAGGGATATTTTTAGGGGTATTTTTCTGAATTCAATCCTTTAGGTTAGTCATATTGCAGTACATCTGTCAAATGCTATTTTTGGCAATGCAAACATGTTTTGTGTTGTTTTATTTTTACTTTATGCTATATTTTGTTTGAACACCATGATTCTTTTCCAAAATGAACTGCTCTGTTTTTGTAGCTTAATCACATCTGGTATTTGGGTGAAATCATTATTTTTTGCAATGCAAACAAATTACAAAGCTTAGGCTTGCCCTACTTTCTCCCAATGTGAAGGCAGCTTTATCTACATACGAATTGAACTTGAGTCGATCACAAATGCAACAGTTCATGAATTGCTGACAAATTCATTCAGATAACACACAACATTACATTTTCATCTGTACCTACATCGTGTCAGGTTCTTCCGAAGCACTTGGTTCCTGCATTGCTGCCTCCACAGCATCCCACCGAGCCCTTTTCCGGGAAGTCGCTTCTCGGTGAGCTGCTCCTGGCACCCTGAAACATATGCACAGTAAGATAATATAATTATAAAAGGTTTCCAGTGCATGGAGGGCATTGATGCATGAGGAGAATGACTTAAGCACGAGTGAATTAATGAACAATAGAAGCCAGTTATGAAGATGCCATGGACACCAGAAGATGCATCAAAATGTTTGAAATACCACCAATCATAGGTATGTCAGGGCTTCAGAGCGTCAGGGCTTAAAATTAAAATGAGAAATTAAGTCATTCTCACCAACATTTGCAAGGTGTGAATTAATAGGACAGCAACAGAGAGTAACTTTAAGAAGATGGATTCAGTAATTCTACATAGTATTCCATAGGGGATGGGGTAAACATTCCAAAAAGAATCACAGAGTGTAAGAAAGGTCATCTTTGCTAACACCATTCACATGGTTTCAGATATAATGGTAATAACTCTGTGTTTCACGCTTGCTATAATTACAAATCATAATCGTCTTCTTTCATTTCACAGTATGAGAGGAACATGACAAAAAACCTGGTGTCATACCTGGATGGATGCGAGGTCGGGATATTCTTGGATGAGATGGCATCAGGACGCAAGATACCACAGGTGTCAGGTATACCAGGGTTCAGAAGCTTGAACTTCAAGTCAGTAATGAAGTCATCCTCACCGAAGTGCAAAGAACAAACTCGCAGATCTTTTACATCTGTGATGTGCCCCTCTCTCCTGATACTTTGCCACCAAACCTTGGCGAGGACAGGAGTCTTCGGTCTGAACATTCGCATTCCTGGTGTCTTCTGATTGTACTTGCTTGTATCGATTTTGCAACCTGGCACAGTACAGTAAGTCATTTTTGATTATTTGGTGTGAATATATAACAGCAATCTTTGATATCTGTGAAGAATAAAGGCCATCAGAAGTTAGAAATAGAGCAAAAAGCCACCATACAACACAATTAACATGAAACATATATTTCCAGGATGTTCTGTTGTCACATGCACGAACTACAAGTGTTGTACCTTACAAAATTAGAGCATGTCTTCATCATGATTCACAATCAAAAATTTTGCGTACTTAATTAAATTAATATGTATGCAAAATCACAGCATCATTTGCCCAGCGACACCAGAATGTGATATCCTATTTAACTTTTTCAATCAGGGTATCAAGCAGTCAGGTGTTGCGTATCAAAACTTCAAACTTTCACTTTTCCATGAGTAGCATTCCTTGCAGGCATTCAAGATATAAAAATGTTCATCCCAATACACATACCCCGATCTGCCCCTGGCCTAGTCCAGCTTAACCTAGCGCAAGCATATCAGTGGTTAGGTTATGTCCATGATATTAGCATTCGCATTCAGCATCCTGTTCCCATACTCTCCGAATTCGTTCATTTTTTTCAGGATATGATCTTTGTCGCTTGCAAAAGTAAGGCAAACAACGATTCTTCAGTAGGACGAGCGGTTCGATCTCCAGAGGTCCAGAGAGGTCACTCGGGTCAAAAACGGTGTACCGTATAAAATTTGAAGTATTTCACTTACCGGAATGATTCCAACGTCTAGATATCTGCTGTCCATCAAAGATGCAGCACATCGAATTACGTGAACTTCAATGTCACAGTTTGACCTCAGGTCACCGAAGTTGGTTTTACTCATGCACTATATCTATTTACGGGGTACCGAATAAACTCATGGTGACACATTGGATATACCTGATTTTTGCAGGTCATAGTCTACATAGCACGTACATAGAGCACATCAATCAAAATGACCCATTATGGCCACTGATTCATCACCGTTCGCCAAAAAAGCCCAAAAAATGCAACTATACCAAATTCTTGTGTACCCGATAATTTCCGCAAAATTTTACTTGGCACGACGAAAAAACACCCAGACATTCGTTATAGCCCATGGATGCAGCACATTGAAGCATCTGGCCTACAATCTGATAGTTTGACCTATATTCACAGACAGACATTCCCATACATGCATCCCGAAACCATTTTCTGCTGCGACGAACCATTTCGCCTTCAGAGGCGAAAAGGTCAGCCAGGTAAAATCTTGGGTACCGCATAACTTGCCGGATAATTTACTTATTGGAAGGATTAAAACGCTTGTGCCACCGCTATCACGATGACATGCAGCACACCAAGTCAACTGGTCACTCGAGGTCACCATTTGACCTCAGGTCAACGAAGACTTTAACATTACACCCTATGGGAATATCACGGTGTACCGAATAAAATTGTCCTAAATACGTTTATCGGATGGATATTAGAGTCGAAGAATCGCCCACCGAGCAAGGACGCAGCAGATCCGAGTATGTGACCGTCATCGTCAGCGTTTGACCTCAGGTCAGGTTTAATGGAATTCATAAAAAGAAAGTAGTCCACTTGGGTACCGTATGTGGGCCAAACGAAGCATTAAATGTAGACTATCTCAACACTGATGCATGCAATAGCAGCACAAGAAGCAGCACACTGCGTGACATGACCTCTATCGATGACGCATTTCATCAGGTAGCACTAGCGTCCCATTCAACAATGCATTCAGAAACGAATTCACCAATGTTCTCCGATTCGTTTGAAAATTAGACACAACCTTCGCAGACATACCCGTACATGTATCTCGAAACCATTTTCTGCTACGACGAAGCATTTCGCCTTCAGAGGCGAAAAGGTCAGCCAGGTCAAATCTGGGGTACCGCATAACTTGCTGGGGAATTCACTTATTGGAATGATTCAAACGCTTGTGCCACCGCTATCACGGTGACATGCAGCACACCAAGTCAACTGGTCACTCGAGGTCACCATTTGACTTCAGCTCAACGAAGACTTTAACATTACACCCTATGGGAAAATCACGGTGTACCGAATACAATTTTCCTAAATACATTTATCGGATGGATATTAGCGTCGAATAATCGCCCACCGAGAAAGGACGCAGCATATCCGAGCACGTGCCCGTCAGCGCAAGCGTTTGACATCAGGTCAGGTTTTATGAAATTCAGAAAAAGAAAGTAGTCCACTTGGGTACCGTATGTGGGCCAAACGAAGCATTGAATGTAGACTATCTCAACACTGATGTTATAACGCTTGCGCTGACGGGCACGTGCTCGGATGTGCTGCGTCCTTCCTCAGTGGGCGATTATTCGACGCTAATATCCATCCGATAAATGTATTTAGGAAATTTGTATTCGGTACACCGTTATTTTCCCATATGGTGTAATGTTAAAGTATTCGTTGACATGAGGTCTAATGGTGACCTCGAGTGATCAGTTGACTTGGTGTGCTGCATGCCACCCTGATAGCGGTGGCACAAGCGTTTGAATCATTCCAATAAGTGAATTCTCCGGCAAGTTATACGGTACCCCAGATTTGACCTGGCTGACCTTTTCGCCTCTGAAGGCGAAATGGTTAGTCGTAGCAGAAAATGGTTTCGGGATGCAAGTACGGGTATGTCTGCGAAGGTTGTGTCAAATTTTCAGACGAATCGGAGAACATTGTTGAATTGGCTTCTGAATGCGTTGTTGAATGGGACGCTAGTGCTACCTGATGAAATGCGTCATCGATAGAGGTCAGGTCACGCAGTGTGCTGCTTATTGTGTTGCTAGTGCATGCATCAGTGTTGAGATAGTCTACATTCAATGCTTCGTTTGGCCCATATACGGCACCCAAGTGGACTACTTTCTTTTTCTGAATTTCATAAAACCTGACCTGAGGTCAAACGTTGGTGCTGACGGTCACATGCTCGGATGTGCTGCGTCCTTCCTCGGTGGGCGATTATTCGACGCTAATATCCATCCGATAAATGTATTCAGGGAAATTGTATTCGGTACACCGTGATATTCCCATAGGGTGTAATGTTAAAATCTTCGTTGACCTGAGGTCTAATGGTGACCTCGAGTGACCAGTTGACTTGTTGTGCTGCATGTGACCGTGATAGCGGTGGCACAAGCGTTTTAATCATTCCAATAAGTGAATTATCCGACAAGTTATGCGGTACCCCAGATTTGACCTGGCTGACCTTTTCGCCTCTGAAGGCGAAATGGTTCGTCGTAGCAGAAAATGGTTTCGAGATGCATGTACAGATATGTCCGTGAAGGTTGTGTCAAATTTTCGGACGAATTGGAGGACATTAGTGAAATGGTTTCTGAATGCGTTGTTGAATGGGACGCTAGTTCTACCTGATGAAATGCGTCATCGATAGAGGTCAGGTCATGCAGTGTGCTGCTTCTTGTCTTGCTAGTGCATGCATCAGTGTTGAGATAGTCTACATTCAATGCTTCGTTTGGCCCACATACGGTACCCAAGTGGACCACTTTCTTTTTCTGAATTTCATAAAACCTGACCTGAGGGCAAACGCTTGCGCTGACGGTCACATGCTCGGATGTGCTGCGTCCTTCCTCGGTGGGCAATTATTCGATGCTAATATCCATCCGATAAATGTATTCAGGAAAATTGTATTCGGTACACCGTGATATTCCCATAGGGTGTAATGTTAAAGTCTAATTTGACCTGAGGTCAAATGGTGAGCTTGAAGGTGACATGCTTGGTTGTGCTGCTTTCTTGTCCGATGGGATATTTTTTGGCGCTAATGTCCATCCGATGAATGTATTTAGGAGGGTATTATCAGGTACCCCGTAGATGGCAATAATGGCATGGTCAAAACAGTATTCTGCGAATATAGGTCAAACTATGTGATTGTAGGCCAGATGCTTCAATGTGCTGCATCCATGGGCCATAACCAATGTCTGGGTGCTTTTTCGTCGTGCCAAGTACAATTTTGCGGAAATTATAGGGTACACAAGAATTTGCTATAGTTGCATTTTTGTTTTTTTGGGGCGAACGGTGATGGATCAGTGGCCATAATGGGTCATTTTGATTGAAGTGCTCTATGTACGTGCAATGTGGACTATGACCTGCAAAAATTAGGTATATCCAATGTGTCACCATGATTTTATTCGGCACCCCGTAAATAGATATAGTGCATGAGTAAAACCAACTTCGGTGACCTGAGGTCAAACTGTGACATTGAAGTTCACGTAATTCGATGTGCTGCATCTTTGATGGACAGCGGATATCTAGGCGTTGGAATCATTCGGCTAAGTGAAATACTTCGAATTTTATACGGTACATCGTTTTTACCCGAGTGACCTCTCTGGACCTCTGGAGATCGAACCGCTCGTCCTACTGAATAATCGTTGTTTGCCTTACTTTTGCAAGCGACAAAGAAAAGAAAATTCATATCCTGAAAAAAATGAACGAATTCGGAGAGTATTCGAATAGGATGCTGAATGCGAATGAGAATGCGTTGCTAATATCATGGACATGGTTAGGTTAGCTAATACCATGGACATGGCTTAACAGGGCAGACTTTGACGGCATGAGAGCGGCTTTAAGTGCCATAAAATGGGAAGAAGAGTTATCCGATTTAAATGTCTGTGAAATGTGGGAAAAGTTCAAATCTTACTTGAAGGAAATTCAGATTATACATGTCCCCCAAAAGCAAAGGCGCAAAAGAAGGGTAGGAAAGCCAGCATGGCTTACACCAGATTTGACAAAAGCAATTAAGGCTAAGAAAGATGCATTTAGAGTATTTAAGGAAGCTTCAAATATAGTAAATCTAAGGTTGTATGAAAAAGCTAGGGACGCTGTGAAGCAGAATACTAGAGCAGCAAAGCGAGCAAAAGAATTGGATTTGGCTAGGAACTGTAATGGGGACAGTAAAAAGTTCTTTAGTTTCTACAAGCTAAGTAAAGTTTCAAGCACCATTGGAAGTAAATGGGATCATGTTGAGTTAGGATGGTGAGATGGTTGAGGAACTGAGCAAGCAGTTTAAATCAGTGTTTACGTTGGAGGATGTGACTAATCTGCCAACTGTGAACCACAGCTCAGTGACAGGTGATCAGTTACATGATGTTGATTTCATTGATAGTGATGTTGTTTTGAATTATATCAGGAAAATAAAGCCAAACAAGGCAGCAGGACCTGATGGAATTTATGCTAGGGTATTGCGGGAAGCTGAAAAGGAACTGGCAATTTCACTTAGTATAATATTTTGTAGATCAGTTTCACAAAATGAAATTCCAACAGATTGGAAAAGGGCAAATGTAGTTCCTATTTTCAAGAAAGGAGAAAGAGGGAAAGTTGAAAACTATAGGCCAGTAAGCCTCACATCCCTAGTCTGCAAGGTACTTGAATCAATTATCAAGGATATAATAGTTAGTTTTCTGAAAGGAAACAGATTGATTCAAGATACTCAACATGGGTTTAGAAAAGGGCGATCGTGTCTCACAAATCTCTTGGACTTTTTAAATTTTGCTACAGAACAATTTGATCAGGGAAATCAGGTTGATGTAGCATATCTTGACTTTAGCAAAGCCTTTGACAAGGTACCTCATAAACGGTTAATGATGCAGCTTCAGGTCCATGGTATTGCAGGTAACATCCTAAAATGAATAGAGTTGTGGCTTTCAGATAGACAGCAGAGAGTGATGCTAAATGGTACGAAGTCATCATGGCAAAATGTTCTTAGTGGAGTCCCCCAGGGGTCAGTACTGGGACCACTATTGTTCATTGTGTTTGTAAATAACATTGAAAGTGGCCTAAGCAGTAAGGTTTTGGAATTTGCGGATGATTTGAAGATCCTTAGGGCAATAACAGGGCACAATGAGCAGGTCTTGCTGCAGAAAGACTTAGACGAGCTTGTGAAGTGGTCCGAAAAATAGCAAATGAAATTTAATTTTGATAAGTGCAAAATCATGCATGTAGGTAGGCAGCATATCAAGGCTCCTTACTTGATGGATGGCCAAGTACTATCTGTGACTCAGCGGGAGAAGGACTTAGGTGTTATTTTGAACACAAAATTTGGGGCATCAGAACAGACCAAAGAAGCCAGGAAGAAGGCACTAAGAATGCTTGGGGCAATAAATAGGAATGTATCATACAAAAGTGAGGAAGTCATCAGGAAGCATTACTGTGCATATGTCAGGCCACATTTGGAATACTGTGTCCAAGCTTGGTCCCCTAGTTATGAAAAAGATTGTTGGCTTTTAGAGAGAGTACAAAAGAGGGCAACGAAAATGGTGAATGGCATAGGCAACCTGGCATATGAGGAAAGATTGAAGAAACTGAATATGTTTTCACTTAGATATAGAAGGCTGAGAGGAGATCTCATCGAAGTCTTTAAATTTGTTCATGGTCAGGAACAGGGTTATCTCAGGGAACTGTTTGAATTTAACAGAAATGATGCAATTAAAGGTCATCAATTCAAAATTAAAGTTAATCACAGCAGGACAAGGTTAAGACAGTCTTTCTTCACCAACAGGGTAGTAGAACACTGGAACCAGCTGCCAGAAACTATTGTCAGTAGCAACACATTGAACATCTTTCAAAACAGCATAGACAATCATTATAAGAATAGGGGGATTGCTTTTCTGTATTCCAGGGAGAGTTGATTGGCGCATTTGGTGGAAAACTGGTTCAGTGTACAGAGTGGAACCAAGAAGGGCCCTTGTGGCTCATAGTTGCACTGATCTTTTATGTCTTTTATGTCTTTATGTCTTTATGTTAGGTTTTGGTAAATATGCATAAGAAGACCCTAAGCCAATGCTTGGCTGAAACATATGCTGTTATGGTATTTTCTGATGTGATTTGAAGGAAGTTGATATTCATTTCTATGGGAAATGAAAACTCAGCAAATCAGCAGTTCAAGTTCATGTGCTGATATCTAGAATCTGGCTGATATCTAGAAAGAAAAAACAGTAATTTCACCAAGAAAATAATGTTAATATCATTCAAATAACATTTTTCAAACACTATGGAAAAGCACTTATTTTGACAATGACAGTACATGTTATCTCCCACCCCATACAAATATGGGAAGTGCGGGGGAAATGGGGTCTCGGGTGGCTAACAAAGAATACTGATGTCAAATTACAAAAACATCCTAACTGGATCTAACCTAACCAAGTGATGTTGGACCATCTAAAGCATACTCATGTTCGATCATCTAAAACCTACTGATGTTGGATGTTGGATGTTGAACGTGATTTACCAAGGAAATGGTAGAGCCATTGTACCTTAATTCTACCATTGCACCAATTGTACACTGCACATTAGTTCACCTAGTGACATGGAAACTCAGTTAATGGAAATATATATTTTGCATCCTAGGCTGAATCTTTTATAATTACCCAATGTAGAAAGGGCTGGCCATCATTCTGCTGGAATACAATGTTTGATGAAAAAAAGGTTAAATAATGCCATATATAAATATATTTATTTATGTATTTATTATTAAACCTGGTTTTGGTATTTCATGCGTGACTGCCTATCCTGTCTTCTTCCCATCTTTCACTACTCCCAAGTAGCCTTGTTATTCATTCAACACAGTTTATGGAGAAGTATTTTTAGGACACTGGGAAGAAGTTGCTAGTAAGTTTGAAGAAGTCCAGTCCATACATTTGTCTCCCAAATTGACTTCATTGTGGCTTCTTATATATAAATACCGAGTTTTTTGGAATTTGGAGGCTAAAAAAGAAGCAACACAATGTTTTTCCTGAAAAAGAGGCAGGCTAGGTTTGGGCTGATGAGGGTTTGTAGTGCTAACTCAAGCAGCATTGTTGCATATATGATATCAAAGATATTCAAAGGATGGGATTGGTTTGGATGTACTGTTCTTATATTTAACATTATTCTTCATTACCCATTTCTCCACTTAAAGTAACAAATTTGGCATTACTTTGCTTCCCAACTGAAAAGCATGCATTTGTGCTGGAACCTAATGGTCATATCATCTTAATGACATTCAGAAACATGCATTTACAATTTTGTCTGGAATTGCCACCTCAACTAAAATGCAAATATTATTCGGTATGTACAATTGTAAAAACCTTGCATAGCAAAGCATAGCCTACCCGAGCCTGGCTTCTTTTTCAGAAAGAATAAAAACTAGTTTCCAAAATTTCACAAATCATCCAAAAACTGAGGAAGTTAAAGAAACACCTAACTTATCCCAACCTCATTTTAGCTTTACCTAGGTAAAAATGTGCAAAATGTCACTTGTAAACACTCTAAACTGCAATAATGAACCCTTAAATCATATCTCACACAGTACAGCTGAGAGTGGTCAAATTTTAACCACATTAATCAACATTGCATTGGAAAGGCAGGTCAAGAATTCAAATATTAACTAAAAAGCACAAATTTACCCAGAAAATAAGGACCCAGACAACACTGGTTAGGAACAATATCCAGCTTTGCTTCTGCAGCAATTAGGTACCAAGGGGAAGCCGGGGTATCCGAACAAGTTCTGTTTCCCAAACACCTACCTTTGGAGGTCTTCCGCATCACGTTCAGAGTGTAAATAACAGAAAAAAGAATGGTGGGATTTGTAAACAATGGACATTTTCTGCCCAAATACGAAGGTCCGATCGAATAGTTCTACGTATTATTTGTGTACGGAGCTAGCGAAGTACTCATGTGCCATTTTCAGGCTTTTGAAAGCAGTCAACTTAAGAAAACTGCAAGGAAGTGACCTCCGATACTTTTTGCAATTACACCAGTATTTTTAGTGGCTACTAATAATTTGTACCACAACAGCTACAGGGAAGTAATCCTGCAGAACACTTTTTCATGTTCAGAATATTACACACCACTACAAAATATTTATCTGTTTTAAAGTTGCTCTTTGTGAGTGGTTAGAGGATTTTCATCAATAGAGCCATGTGAATATAGATACATTGTTCATTTTTGTTATTCAGTAAACAGCATAATTACTGGTTCGGCCATACAGAAGCAGCAGTAGAGCAATTTGTTGCATGTCTGAAGTGTTTGGAAACCCCCCTCTTCCCCTACTACCCCTACTACCTAGCCATGATGCAATGGGCAAGCAATTACATATAGCTGTGCACAGGTTGGTGCGTAACACAGTATGACATGAATACATATAGCCCAGAGGAACAATATGACAATTGATAGGGGACCAACGCACATGCTAAGTTGGCATTAATCACCAGATTGCATCAATGACATGATGACCAAGTTGACATTGTAGGAATAAGGCCCTAATTCACATAAGTTGTTTGAGATGCGTGTTCTCAATATTAACCATGGCATGGCTAAGTTAATTCTGAGGATAGTGCCTTTCGCTTCAAAGCCACCGGCACGCAAACAAAAAAAGAAGATAAAAACCTTGAAGCTTCAAGGAATAATAAATATGCTGTACAAACGGCGGGGAAACAAATCGTGGGAAAAGCGCCATAATAGTGCAAAAATGAAAGCACCATATTTAGTAGATTCATCAGTATAGTCCAAAACTGGAATATAATTCAGCAGTATTCTGGAATAAAAAGGCGCTTCTTGTATATGCGTCACGTGGCTTAGGTTTTGTCTAGTTTAAACCAAATATACTAGATCTTCGGACTTTGGAGTACCTCAACTACCCTTCTGGATTTATGTTTTCGTGCAGGAATGAACTGATGCGTTTTTGCACGAAGGCTTCTCTTTTTATGAAGACATCATGTTTTGAAGGCATGAAAGTGCAAATGCAAGTCGGTCTTCTAAAGCAGAAGTGGGTACCAAAGTTCAGTTCCGTACAGCTTCGATGGCAAGAAGTTAATTCCACGGCGCTAAATAACATTTCACATTAAATTCCACCTGTACGGAGTGGCTGTTTCCATACAATACGGAATAACATGAAAGAAGCCTAAGTTTGAAGCACCTGGTCATAGGCGCAACAATATATTCCAGGCACAAACATTCTACTCCAAACTGCTCAGGACATGTTTCATCGCACATTTGTACCGATCAGGCTCGAACTGTTCAGAGCTTTCCCAAGCTACTCTGCTCTTGCTTTTTTGGAACCGACCACTGGAACCGATCCAATGGGTATGTGCCTCGTTCAACCAGTAGCGTCCAGGGAAATCAAACCACTTTGTATCGGCTTTTATCGCTGCATATGGGTCCTGATTTACAGCTTCATCAACGAAAGAATATATTGCTGAAGGACTACCCAAGGAAATCAGGCCACAGCAAATGGTCCATAAAATAACCGGATCCGGAACTACCGCCTGGAGAATAAGCCACACATTCAACTTCACTATAAACAAGAGCCACGACAGCTCCAGGAATATATGGTGCTATCAATCAGAATGCCCCACCAACCAGGCGCCACAATATAGAGAATCATGCATCAATCACAAGAGCCATTTAGGGCAGTCACAGTCGTCTCATCAGTATTTTGCGGCCGGATGGAAGGGCTCCTGGTTGGAGGTTGTAAACCATGCTGCGACGTCGACTGTGGGGTGAAAATACGTGATACTATGTCATCAGTTCGCATATGACTAGCTGTCTAGCACATGGGTCATCATTATATTGATCGGGGGATGGTGGTCAAATATGGATACCTGACAATGCGATGGAGGTGAAGCCTTTTGATTGGCACAAGAAGTCTGAACTTGACCGGCCCTGTCGACCTGGCTATGACGCCTTTGGGACGCTTGTAACTCTGCCATTACGTACTCGATAGTCACGAAATGCGGAAGGACACGTAACTTCACCCTTCAAGGCAGTGACGTATATTGCTGCGAGGTTCCCCCGGTTTACTTTTCCCTTTCGGATTAGGTGAAAAACACCCCGAAGAAGTAGTGTAGGACCTACACTACTCTCTACCGTGCCACGTGCTTTTTGTTGTCACGCTTCATCCGGTGATATTTCTCAACAGAGTAGCGTGAAGCTAAACATGGGCAGCGTGAAGCTAAATAAACAAATGGATATTTCCTGTGGTGTTTTTCTGTGAATCACTCGGGGACAAGTACAATAAAATACAATGGGTTTTACACGTTGTGTGACTGACAAAAGAAAGCCTACAAAGAACAGGTGTTGAAGGACCAAGATGGCCATAGCAGAAGCATCTAGTCCAGTAGATGTACACAATAGATGTCAATGAAAACGCCAAAGAGAAAATTAACATTGTACAGTGATTAGTGTTCAAAACGTGTGAAATAATCGTTCAACGCTTCTCTAGCGTATGCCCACGTACCCGTCATGTCACCACCGTATAGAAGACATCAGGCTGGCTGAGGTGCTGGTGCTGCCTGGGACGGAGCTCAAATATGTTCATAGGTGTTACATCCTGTCATGTCACCACCGTACAGAAGACATCAGGCTGCCTGAGGTGCTGGTGCTGCCTGGGACGGAGCTCAAATATGTTCATAGGTGTTACATCCTGTCATGTCACCACCGTACAGAAGACATCAGGCTGCCCGAGGTGCTGGTGCTGCCTGGGACGGAGCTCAAATGTGTTCATAGGTGTTACATCCTGTCACAAAACATCACTGATACACTTTTTGGTCACCTATAATATTTAGCATAGTGAATACTGTATCTCGTGCGTTGCCATCAACTTTCAGAGGGCCAGCCAGCGGGTGATTCAGTTAGGGTGGAATCTGTTGATAGAAATTGATACCTAAAGCCCAAATTGAAGCCAATGCCATATTGCCATTGATCAAGCTCATTTTCTTGATGTGAGTGCTTAGTCAACAGATGCCACAGTACTTCTTTCAAAGTGATCGAACTTTACACTTTACATCCAGCAAATCAGAACTGTAGTCTAGGAGAAATTGACATGGCTAGAGAGAGATAAAGAGAGACGGATAAATAGAAAGAGAGAGAAAGAGAGTAGAGAGGAGAGAGGAGAGAGGAGAGTAGAGAGTGGAAAGAGGAGAAAGGAGAAATGAGAGAGGAGAGAGGAGAGAAGACAGAGGAGAGAGGAAAGAGGAGAGGAGAGAGAAGAGAAGAGAGAGGAGAGAAGAGAGATAGGAGTGAGGAGAGAGGAGAGAAACATCTGTACTCCGCAAGAAAATTGCATGCGAATCAATACAATTAAAATGAAATACAATACAACACAAATACACGTGATTGTGCCCTTCAGAAATAATGTGCCCAAGCCAACCGTCCGAGATGATGATCTCGTAATGCCCCTGCATGCCCTCAGGTCACATAAATGTCATGACGTGTGCCAAGGCGCTAATTGTGAGCAATATAGCCGAGGCGCAAGGTGGCGACGGCGGAACTGATATAGGGTTGGGTGTGGGATGGCGGTGTGTTCTGGGGAGTGATTGTCGCATCGTCGGTGACGCGCCATATTGTCGAGATGACGTCGCTTCACTTTCCCGAAATAGAGTCGATTCACGTCACAGTAATGAGGTCGCGTGACATCTAAACGAAGGAGAGAGCGAGGGAAAGAGAGAGAGAGAGAGAGAGAGAGATAGAAAGACAGAGACAGAGACAGAGAGAGAGAGAGAGAGAGAGAGAGAGAGAGAGAGAGAGAGAGAGAGAGAGAGAGAGAGAGAGAGAGAGAGAGAGAGAGAGAGAGAGAGAGAGAGAGAGAGAGAGAGAGAGAGAGAGGGACAGGACAGAGACATCAATAAATGTTGGAGAGGAAGAGATAAAGATGGAGAGGAGAGGAGGAAAAGGAGACGAAGACAGAGACCGAAAAACCCGATGACGAAGAGAAGCGAAGCCTACTGTGGAGATGCTGGTGTTGTTGCTCAAGTTTAATAACATTTGTAAATATATAGAGTTCTACTGTAAATGTGGCCGTGATGTTGCGTCAAGAACGGTCTGTCACTTTTTTAAAAGGCGTATTCACCTAGGAAACAGTGTACATCGGCCAATATTTCTGTTGAGCGTGGGATCTGTTTCTGTTTTTATGAATATTGCTTCTTTGATTTTCCGCTGTCTTTGCCTCGTGTCAAATGTAAGTGTATCGGTGTTATCCCTGTCTATCGTATGTCCTGTGGCAAAGCTATGTTCGACTGTGGCATCTATTTGTGTAGTCTAGTAGTTTTGTGGCTGTGTCAGATGTGGTTTGTGTTCTTTACGTCGTTATTCTACGTTCCTGCCAGTTTCACCTACATAAACTTTCGTACAATCCTTGCAAGTCATTCTATACACCGGTCCTGGTTGATTCATCCTGTCGATTTTGTCCTTGGGATGAACGATCAGGTTTCGTATTGTTTTGTATGGTTTAAAGTAGGTTTTGATATTGTATTTGGCATTAATTCGTCGAAGAGCTTGTGATATACCGTCTACGTATGGCAAGGCCATTATCCTCTGTCGTTCTGTGATGTCAGTATCGTTTCTGTTGGTTCCACCTATACTGTCTCTGGTGTCTGTCCTCTTCGTCCTGTCTGTGTTGACTGTCGTGTTCCTGTCGTCCTGAGAACTTATGACCTGATCATTGGTGTCTGCTTTATGTTTGTCAGTCGTGTCCCTAATTGCTTTATTTACCAGTGAAGTGGGAAAGTCATTATCTTTCAGCATGGTTCTGATGCGTTGAAATTCTGAATCCCGTGCATTGGTATCGGCCGAGAGAGTCAGTGCTCGTTGTACGAGCGCCTGTATTACGGTGCGTTTTTGTGCCGGCAGGTGGTGACTCCCATAGTTTAGGATCCCTCAAGTCCCCAAGGAAAAACGTTTTCCTTGAAAACCCATTTTTAACTACGAGCTTCAACAAACCGTGGTCGCAATTGATACACCGTAGTCGCAAACGTTAACATGAATAATTGTTCGGAAATTTTCAATTTTTAACAAAATAAGTTGGTTTCTTGCATGGAAGGTTAGGCTAGGTTATGTTAGGTTATGTTACATCATTTTTTCTTGGTTTTGAACTTTACTTTTTACCCAATTCGAAGCCCCTTTTGGTGATATTTTGCCCTCCAACTGAAAGTACACATTTGCAGAGGAAATAGGTCATCATATCATGTTCACCACAATCATAAACATTGCATCATAAAAAGACATTCCAAGAAATCAGAAGTTACCTTAAACTGAAAAGTTACCCCAAACCCATTAAAAGTGGTAAGCTCCTATCGTCTCATTGCCCGTCAAAGCCAGAGAAGCTTGTATTAAGGGGTTTTGCATAGTTGAAGCTGGACAAATTTCACATACCTCAATGAGATGTTCCTATTGTGAGCCATTGTATCATCATCACTGGAATCCTCAATTGAAATAGCAAATTTAAGGCAAACATGGCTCTCTGTGGTTTGCATGACCCTGATTATGTTACATGGCTGGGATGCTTGGTACCCACAAGGTATGCTACTCTTCGAACAAATTACCTCAGTGGGAATAGCACATTGTTGCCTAAAAACCTACATTTTGGGCATTCTTCCAAAAAAAAGAGCAACTATATTTCAGTGAGATAATAGGTCATAACTGTGACACAGTGAATACATTTCCACCTGCAACATAATGATTTGTCTAAAAGGTTTCATCTTCATGTAAATAGTCTCAAGAAGTTCAGAAGAAATAAACAAATTGAGATATAATAAATGAGAAAGAACCCAACCTAACATGCACAATAAATACAAACCAAATAGCATATGCAAAGCAATAACACAAGGGCTGGAAGATACTGTTCATTCCAACTGCTGTAACATGGCACCCCAGTCAAATTTGCCAAGGATGACCAGGTGTATCAGTCTGCTGTTGAGACTGCTTGCTGCCTCATGTTAGTTGAGTGTATAGAGTGTGAATTAATGTGGGATTTATATGATGGTATATATGGCTTGTGTTCGGGTTTCATTACATTATTTATTTATAATATTGTTTGACATGAGAGGATTAGCATGAGAGGATGATAATGATTTGGTTCGGGCTTTGCAAATATTCATGTTCACCAAGTTTGACAAACTCACCAGCGTTGGGCAGCTTGCGGCCTGAATTAACTGATACAACATTTTCATCATAAAATTCCCCTAGCTTTTCCACAAATCGTGAATGAAGGTTGGTTTAGCTAAAAATGCGGCGACTTTGGAAGGGGGAATGTCCCCGATTGCAGGAGCGTCACTACTGGGGTGCCCGAGGATCTGTTCCCATGGAACCCCACGGTAACTCCCGTCCCCTACCAATGGGAAAGCTCTCCCAAACTTTTAGCATTTCGCCCATGTGGCGTGCCTGGCCGTGCCCCTACCCCGGAAAAAAAATCCCGATGGTCACAAAAATCCCCCTGGCCCTCTCCCCGTGGATTCGCATCTGGGCTTCATTTTCGTTCCATCCCTTATTCCATTGCCAGCTTCTCAGCGCTGTATTGAACAATGAGTTCACCTCTCTCACCCTTCCCGACTGCTTACGCTCCTGCCGACTACTGCGCATCAATATTTGTTTTGCTTGACTGTGCACATAGATACAATAAAATGAAAACATCTGGCAAGCGGGTCAATGTTTACCTTGCTTGCATGGACTCGATCATGCATACTTGGAATGTATCGTGTTTCACATGGGACATTTGGAACTGTGTGTTTCCCTTCTTGTGACTGATGTCTATACATTGATGAACAGCGTGGATGAATATGGACTGGGGTGAAGAGGGCGTGAACATGTTCCCCCAGAACCGGTTAACATTACACCCATGTGCACGGGAATAGAATAAGCGCACGGTGTGGTTTCGGCCTTCGGTTAATATATCTGACCTGTGGGTAGCAGCCCCGTGTTGAACGAATTCCGGTGTCCTTCATCCTACACGAAAGCAATTTATTTCAAGTTCGCTTAAGAATGGCACCAAAATACAGTATATTTGCTGACTGCATTCTCTTGCCTTTCGTCATCGTTCGCAACGAACTCGGGTGAAGCCCGGATGCATTGTCATGCAACGGCGCACCAGGGGGAGGGGGGGTATAGCCGTAGGTATAGGTTCCTGAAAATAATTGGGAGTTCACAATGCATGCAGCCAATTGGCGGGTTCAAATAGATCGGGAGCACACCCCGCAGGGTCCCATTTCAAAGTTTGAAATTATTGGGGAGGGTGTGGGGGAAAGCTAGCATTTGCTGGGGGATACAAGAACCCCACAAACAAAAGTACAAAGATACGACCCTGGTTCAGTTACCGCCCCCTTAGCAGCAGGAGGCTCCCTGGAGTAGCCGCATGAAGCCCTTGAGGAATCCGACTACATCCCTCCACCCTACCCCCGATAGACAGGCCCGATTAGGGAGTAGACCCTCCTCCCGGGACACCCGGACAGTCTCCTCCCACCGAAGTGCGCCCCATCCTTTCAGCCTCACCACCAGAAGATAAGGTTCGTGTGAAGAAAGCCCCTCTCAGATGGAGGCCTCCCCTGTTGGTAGGTTTACGACACATCGACCATGAGTCATGTAGCGTCGCCAATCCTCACGCCGATTGGCCGTGGGCGAAGAGTGCGGCCAATCGGCGTACATCGGCGTACAGAGGCCTCCCGTACACAAAGTATGGATGCGCCGTTGTCATGTGCTGGCTTATGCCCGATTCTCGGCATGGCTTGAGGTCTCTTCCCGCTGAAGACCAGTGGGAAATGTATTTTGACAACCCTGGTTCGATCTACACTGACTTCAAGCTAAATACTGAAAAAGTCCCGTGCATTGTTTCCATGCAGGTCTCAAGCATCATGTAACAATTTCACAATGACACATGAATGCGTCCATGCACGGGCTTTCATGTGATCGGATGGAGCGGGTTAGTTAATTTAAAGCTAGCAATGTCTGTGAATGCACTCAAAATACTAATGCTAATACCTTTCCTAGGCTGCGAGGGTGGCTGCTCCTTCAGCGCCAATCCGAGTCCAGCACATCGCCTTCACATACGCCCGTGACCCCATCGCTATAAAGTAAGCGCCGCGAGAGGGAAGTCCTTCACATACTGCATTCCCTAGCCTGAGCTTGTGATCTCACGCTGATTAAAACGACATTGCTCTGAAGGAAAAGGACGTGCCTACAAATTTTGGTTCGTTACTGGAAAGAAAACAATGTTTATTCGAAACAATTCACTACTTGGCATCGTGCGCGCCGCCCGGCCCGTATGCATTCGTAGTTACGGCGCGGGCGGGTGACGCATCGTGCACGTCATAAGTTAACCTGCGCAGAAAGGTGCACAAAAGTTTATGATTTTACCTCTGTATACGGCCTTGGTTTCAATGTAGTTTTTGTGCTACATGTGATGGTTTGAATATTTAGCGTCATTACTGAAAACTGTAGGTGACCAGGAAAAATATCTGGCGGAAAACAAATGGTCTCCTTCCATAACGTGCATTATCCTTCGTATTCTCGGTATTCTCTACCGAGACAATGGCGTGGTCGCTCGAAGAATGTGACGAGAGCCGCTCGTCTTGCCGAAGATGCTCTACCTACACATAAATTATTTCAGGAATGCCCAAAAACGGCCAGGATTCTCGCGCAAGAAGGGAAAAGAACGATCGAAAGAATGGTATCATTTACCGAAAGAACGACGAGACGTTTTGGATTCTCCAGGGACACTGGAACGTTTCTCACCAGAACGGATATATAACAGAACGTATTGAAACGGCTACACTGTATGTGTGGGCGTGTATGTGTGAGTTTAGTTATTTTTTTAATCTGGTGACTATGTGAATATGCCATGAGAAAAATGAGAAGTAAAAAAAAGTTGGAGAAGACTGCTTCCATATTTCGTGAAAGCGACGCCTGCGAATATTCCACCTCTTGAAACTGCGAGGAGAGCACTGGCGGATCCAGGGGGGGTGCCATTCCGGCCATGCCCCCCCAAGCGCCTCAAAGGGGGGCCATAGTGTCTTTTGGCCCCCCCCCCCCAAACCAACAAAAGTAAACTGAATTAAAATGCAGTAACCTTTGCTGAGGTTAAAAAAAATAGCGTTCAGGGTGAAATAATCTCCAATTTTAAAAGTATTTTGTTATAATTGTTTGGAAGCACAATATGGTAGCATAGTAGATTCTGACACATCGAGGGTTCTATGCTGTTGAAGTTCTGCTTACAGCAAGAGATGACGAAATCAGCAGTTTCATTATTCCTTCGTCAGATAGGTTCATGAAGTTTGTTTAGCCAGTAACGGGCAAGCGGACCCAGTGAGCCAGATTTCGAAAGCGGAATTTGAACAGGATGTTTTGTGCGAGTGACCAGTTGAGCCCAGTTGAGCAGCATGCTTCGTATGTTGGTGTTGGGGTTGCTAAGATGAAGAGACAGGCTACATTGACTGATATTTTCAAGAAGAATAGCAAGAGCAGGTATGTATTTATATCCTGAATAAGAGATAACTGGTGGGTTTGCATGTTCACTGGCGGATCCAGGGAGGTGCCATTCCGGCCATGCCCCCCCCCCCCCCGAAGCGCTTAAAAGGGGAGGGGGCATAGTTTCTTTTGGCCCCCCGAAACAACAGAAGTCAACTAAATTAAAATGCAGTAACCTTTGCCGAGGTTAAAACATTGCGTCTGGATGACAGAATCTCCAATTTTAAACGATTTTTTTCCAAAATGTAAAATAACTTTGGAAGCCAGTATGGTAGCATAGTAGATTCTGACACACATCGAGGGTTCCATGCTGTTCAAGTTCTGCTTACAGCAAGAGTTGACAAAATCGGATCCGCCAGTGTGTACACGTGCACGAACGTTGACGTGGTACAAGACGTTGAACGTGAACGTGAACGTTTTGGAAAACAAGAACAAAGATCCGGTAACATAGAAACCTCCATAGGTGGGGGTAGGCTGGGGCCCCTATACAGAAAATTATGTTGTCAATGATTAGTTTATTTTTATTTTACTCATTATTTAAAAAATGGGTCCCTTTGCCAAATAGTGGTCGAAATCCGGTGCTTTTAAGTAAAAATAGTGGGAAAATGGGCACCCTCCAAATCCGTTCGACCCCTCCCCTGATGCAATTCCTAGGTACGCCACTGGGGGAGAGGGAGGGGAGGGGCTGACGCCGAAAACCGAAAGTTGCCCCCCCCCCCCCAAACCGGTGGGCTAGATCCGCCAGTGGAGGAGAGCATGCATTGCCAGTCCTGACTGGCACTGCTGTAGCTATCGTGGTGAGGCGAACAAAGCCACGCTCCTCTCCGGTATCTCGGCTCCCCTCACGCGACACAATATATCCGGTACGTCCGGATGTCCCGTCGATAACGACAGGAGGCCATTTCCGACGTGTGGCCCTGCTCGTCCCGTCGCCTCGACACGACGCAGCCGGCGGACGGGCACCTCCTCCTCCGGAGTCAGCCGCCAGGCCGCACCTCCTTCAGCCACGGCGTTCGAGTGCCTCCATCGACACGATCGCGCCGCTCCGCCGGAAGTGAACAACAGTTGATTGTCGCGCGGCGCCGCGCAAAAACCGACGTGGCGGCGCGCGCGCGGCGGAAGCGCGTCGGCGCCGGCGCAGCGCGTCGCGCCGACCGTTGACGCCGCTGTGACGTCACAGGTCGGCATTGACGACAGCCAGCTGGACGTGACCGGACGCGTGCAGGGCGGGGAGGCGGCGGCCACAGACGCGTCGAAGGCGACAGCCGTGACGATTGAGGCGATCTGGGACGACACCGTGGGCTTCATGGGCTCTTCGGGCTCCGTACTAAACTAAACAAACACTAGCCGTGCAGGGCGGGGGCGGCGGCCACAGACGCGTCGAAGGCGACAGCCGTGACGATTGAGGCGATCTGTGACAACACGGTGGGCTTCATGGGCTCTTCGGGCTCCGTACTAAACTAAACAAACACTAGCCGTTTTCACGAAGCTTTTCGGTAAAGCTTTAGTTGGATACTTTAATTTCTTGCCTTAGTTTGAATCGGATTTGACAGCAGGTTGGTGTATCTAATGGCATAATCTACGTTATTGTACAGACACATAGTATTGCATGCATGATAAATAGCAGTATTCGAGATGGATACCTTTGTCGGTTGTTTATTTTTGGAGTTAGTGACGCAGTAACTCTCTGACTGCCCAGGACTGGAAAAGCATGCTGTTCTGTATCTTTGTTATTTATTACACCACTTCCTCCAGAAGGGCATGGTCTGCGTTCCTACCGAATGGTTAATGGTGCAATTAATTGATTCAAGCTGAAAGTATGTAGGCGGATATGTGCTGGCCAATCCAATTCAAGGTCCATGCAACCTACTGCACATGCAGCTCCGTTATGGCACGGTGAACTTCATGACCTTTTCTTATACAGCTTATGCAGCTAACACGTGGCTTGCCATGCCTGCGTTCCACTTCTGTGGGGCGATGCTACACCAGTGTTCTGCGATTTATCGGCCGAACTGGGTATGCTTGCCGCGTTTGGTAATTATCCGATGTGATATTTCTGTCCCTTTTTTGGTGGGCAAAGCAGTCTGGCCTGGATTTCTCATGTCTCAGACAATGTCTCAAGGTAGTTCACCAGGACATATGGGGAACAAATGGCGACAGACAAAAAGGCGATGTGTGTTGTGGGTTTACTTCCGTGCGTCATTTGAAACGTTTCCAGCCCAAAATCCATTGCCTAAGCATCTAATTATGTCTGCCATGCTTTCCTGATGAGTGTTGAAATAGTTTATTTCAGGACACCAACTTGAAAGATGAGCATGTGAAGTCAGATTTCTGTGTTGTAACAGCCTATGCCGCCTCTTCTACTTTCTCGTTACCGTGCATTGTCACATAGCTATAGCCATGATAATTATTATAGTTGTAAATGCAACTAAAATACTATCAACATAGCGATGCACATGATAATAGCTATGCAGATCCATGCTTACAACAAAGAATATATTGTGGTGTAGTATTCGGTTAGAATTACTAAGTCGTTCCGATTCAGTGGTGTCGAACATTTTTGGGCTGCATTATGTGCATTTTTGATGGCCGTGGATTGCTTGATATATCTTGATATATATTGCTCGATGTTATTAAATCCGAAATACTGTAGGATTTTTTATCTCATGAAGTGTAGACATGTTCTTCGATATTTGGACTGCTTAATTTTTGTTTAAAAGAGCACAATTGAATGTGCCCTATGTGGTACGCATACGAGGGTCATGAGTGTTCTCATCGCTTTCTTCATGTTATACAAATGGCTGGGGTACCCAAACATTAATCTGAGCCAGCAGGCAAAAATATTGGATCATGTAAAAAATCAAATACTGAGCCATACAGTCCAATATTAAAGCATCACAATATTTGGAAACCAGCCAGTATTGGCGGGAGAGGAGAGGTAGGAGACGGGCCGGGCTCCTTAAAGAAGTTGTAAATCAACACCTACGACGAGAATTTCAATCGTGTTCACCGGATTACGTCCGTTGATTTATGGTCTACCTCTGGTATATTATACGACTGCGAACACTGTTTGATACACACGTAACTATGTAACACATAACTTGGTGGATTAGGCGCGATTAGCAAGCCCATTCCATACCGACACAAATAACACACATCCCGTGCAAAATAGCAGGCTCACTGAGATCATGTCGACATAACCAAATATGAAGTCATCATGGTAGATGTGAAAGAAATAAGCTGCGAAGTGCATAGCGTAAGAGCAGAGCGTGAGCGAATCTTAGCACAGTTCGACATAATTCAAACAGCTGGGACGAAGCCAGCTAGGAGAGAATGGGGTACGGTTTGCAAAGAAAAAGTAGTACGAGTAAAAGTAAGCAGGGTACTTGGAGAAAGTAGAACGAGTAAAAGTAAACAAAGCACTTTGAGAAAATAGTACTAGTAAAGGTGTGCAAGGCACTTGGAGACAGTGGTTCTTGGTTGAGCGTCAATGGCAAGGAAAGTTGTATTCGTTGCATTATTGCGAGTTCGCATGGAACCAGCCACATTTATGTTTTTCGGTCGTTACATTGAGACAGTAGCGTTTCCATTTTGGCAGGGTAGGTGGGGATGAGGGGAGAGGAGAATTCCAGCAGCAGTGAAAATATCCTGGCGCGTCATGCGAGCGAAGGCGCGCAAAGTGCCGTGCCGGCGTGGACTAATAAGGCACAACAATTAACCAAAATGCCTGAAATGACGATGATGCCAACAAGGCCCATGGCACAATCGGAAACCTACCTTCGACTAAGCGATCACCAACGCAAAGCTATGCCCAGATTGAAACTACAGAACTTTTATCGCCGTTCAGCTCAATAGCAGCTGGCTTCATTTTCATAGTATGCATTCTTGTGTACCCACGATTTTCTGTAGTATCTCCCGCAATTCAAATGAATCACGGTGGAAAACACTATCCTGATGAAGGCGGCCACCGACATGTGGGTAATGAACTGAAATGCTGCATTGATATGTATACGAGTATCTTATCATTGGACCTATTGGGGTCATGGGGTCATGCAGAACATGATCGATCAATATATGGCTACAATAAATGCATACACGATCTGTGTAAGCCTCCTAAGCCATCCGCTCGGTCGGCTGGAGGCACGGTCAGTCCGCCTGTTGGCGTTACGGCTGGAGTCACGGCCAGTCCGCCTGTTGGCGTTACGGCTGGAGGCACGGTCAGTCCGCCTGTTGGCGTTACGGCTGGAGGCACGGCCAGTACGCCTGTTGGCGTTACGGCTGGAGGCACGGCCAGTCCGCCTGTTGGCGTTACGGCTGGAGGCACGGCCAGTACGCCTGTTGGCGTTACGGCTGGAGGCACGGCCAGTACGCCTGTTGGCGTTACGGCTGGAGGCACGGCCAGTCCGCCTGTTGGCGTTACGGCTGGAGGCACGGTCAGTACGCCTGTGGGCGTTACGGCTGGAGGCACGGCCAGCACGCCTGTGGGCGTTACGGCTGGAGGCACGGCTAGTACGCCTGTTGGCGTTACGGCTGGAGGCACGGCCAGTCCGCCTGTTGGCGTTACGGCTGGAGGCACGGTCAGTCCGCCTGTTGGCGTTACGGCTGGAGGCACGGCCAGTACGCCTGTTGGCGTTATGGCTGGAGGCACGGCCAGTCCGCCTGTTGGCGTTACGGCTGGAGGCACGGTCAGTCCGCCTGTTGGCGTTACGGCTGGAGGCACGGCCAGTCCGCCTGTGGGCGTTACGGCTGGAGGCACGGTCAGTCCGCCTGTGGGCGTTACGGCTGGAGGCACGGCCAGTCCGCCTGTTGGCGTTACGGCTGGAGGCACGGCCAGCACGCCTGTGGGCGTTACGGCTGGAGGCACGGCCAGTACGCCTGTGGGCGTTACGGCTGGAGGCACGGTCAGTCCGCCTGTTGGCATTACGACTGGAGACACGGCCAGCACGCCTGTTGGTGTTACGGCTGGAGGCACGGCCAGTACGCCTGTGGGCGTTACGGCTGGAGGCACGGTCAGTCCGCCTGTTGGCGTTACGGCTGGAGTCACAGCCAGTCCGCTTGTTGGCGCTACGGCTGGAGGCACGGCCAGCACGCCTGTTGGCGTTACGCACTGCCGACGCACCTCTCCACGTCGACGCCTGTCGCCGCGGTCTGGGAACCGATCCGGCTCAGAGCTGGCTCGGTTACACCCCCCCCCCCCCCTCCCCCGGGTGGCACGGGCCACACCGGCGGTCATTGGCTCCCTCCATCCCGTCACCCCTTACCCGGGGTCAGCTGTAGCTGGAGGTGAGGGGCAGCGGTCACACCATAGCCAAATTAGAGGATGGGTCCCCTGTTGTGCTTCTCATGGGTTCCAGCCCAGTTCCCAGTAGTCGCTCAAACAAGACGCTTCCGGCTTTCTTCTGCACGTATGTGAATTTGAAAGGTATTAAGCGTCACGTCATGCTAGCGCTGCTGTCCAAAACAGTTCAAAGGTGAGAACGGAGTGCCCAGGTGTGCTTTAACCCACATATGACATGGCGCGAAAATAAATGGGGAAGGGTAAGGCGACTGCCATATATTGGGAACGGGTCCATGAAGCGCCCCTGTTCCCCGCTGAGATGTCGCGACTACTGAGTGCTGGTGGTCACCCAGGAACTGCCACCGATGTGTTTAGCGAAGGACTCCCACCAAGGAAATATGTGCCCCTCTGGAAATGTCGGTTCCCCATCAGGAGGCTCGATTGTGCCCTCATCCTCCTCCCCGAATTTTTAGGATCGGTGGTGGTTCTTCCGGGCAATGCTCTGAACGAGTGCACCCTGGACAGACCCTGGAGTTCTATTCGCCCAATACAACACCCAACTTCGTCTTCCCTTAGCCCAACACAAATTCTGGATCTGCCAGAACCTAAAATGGCTCTGAGGTGGTGGCATTCCGTGTACGCTGGCTGGAGAGGTTTCAGACAAGTTGCACACGCCCGCTTCAGGTTGCACACGCCCGCTATATGTGTCGTGATACGCTATGGACGTGCACAAACCGACCGTACTAGCCGCCTATACTCGCCTATACCAGCTGTAACAGCAGCCTATACCCGCTTACACCAGCCGTCCCAGCCGCTTATGCCCTCCTATACCAGCCGAACCAGCCGTCTATACCCGTCTATACCAGCCGTATAAGCGCCCTATACCCGCCTATGCCAGCCTATACCAGCCGTGCCAGCCGCCCATACCCGCCTATACCAGCCGCGAACACAGTGACGAGTGGCCACGCTGCTGGCCCTGAGCCGGTTCTCGGGGTCGATGAACCAATTTCGGTGGACGATTGAGCAGCACTGCAAACAGTCAGTGGGTGTAGGCTTACCGAACTGAGGCGGGAGATCGAATCACGACCGTATCGAAATGGCGTAACGCGAAACTCCACTACTGGGATTGAGTGGCAGTGGCGTATTTAGAAACGGGCGAAGGAGAGAAGCAACGAATGCAATGGAACGGAGCCTGCGTAATGAGTTGTACTGGGAGGGAAGGGAGAGAAGGATGCGTCTATTAACTGCAGGACCATCAGCTGGGCCAACCCCCACTCGAATTAATGCTAAAGCAATTTGGAACGGTTCTGACGGGGGACACGGCTATGACTGGGGATAGCCCCCCCCCCCCCAGCCCCAGCTATCTTGCTAGAGGAGGTCCTGCCATGTGGTGTCATTCAAGGATGCAATGGGGTGACATTCAGGGAGGTCGGCGCCTTTTCATCAGGGGAACATCCTCGTCCCCACGCGCCTCGTATGTCTCCATGGTGCTATCTATTGCTGTCCCCACGCTATCTATTGATCAATGTTCTGAAGATCAACTTCATGCTGTGGTCCGTCATCACGGACAATTCTGACGAGGAACATATGCACGATCTCTCCACATGCTTGGCTTCATTTGCTATTTGATTTTTCTAGTTTTGCCACCTCGAAGCGGATTGTATGAAATTCATTGTATTTTCCGTGAGTACTCCGCACTGACACAGTCACAGCTTTTGGGTAATGGAAGTCAGTGGATGAATGGTGGAGGCAACGTTGCATGGGAAAGTTAAGTAAAAACTACTTAATGGAATAGTGCACGTTGCACACGTGTGACAAGGTGGAACTCAGCGATTTCGGCGGAGGTCATCGTGCGGGAGGATGGTGTGGCCTAACCGTAAATCAAAATCAAAATCCGTGACGTCATCAGTCAAGCTTGACTCATCTCACAATGCAATGTGAGCTATGCGTGTTGCGTGTTCGTGTATGTATGGTGTGTGTGTGTGTGTGTATGTGTGTGTGTATGTGTTTTGGTTTGTGTTAACAAGTACAAATGTGCGCGCGTGATTTTGTGTATGCCTTAACCTGAGCTTGACATGACATGTGTACCGCACTCTGTACACTCTGTAACGGCGATATATTCTCCCATATTCTGTGGAGCGACGTGATTGCGTGTAACACAATGAGGGGGGGGGGGCGTTTCGACCAGTGTTTATCATTCACGATGCAATGCAATGCCATGCAATGCAATGAACGGACTAGAACCACCTATTTGATGAGTGTGTGATGAAGGCCACTTGGACGGCACGAGTTTAATATTGCGTAAGCACTGGCGTACCGAAAGGAGGGGGTGCATTGGGGGCAGTTGCCCCCTCCCTCCCTGAGAGGTTGTGGTGTCCCAAAGAATCACGCCGGGGTTGGGAAGAATCGCGCCAGGCTCCCTAAAAATCCTGCTGGGGACCCCAAAAATTGCACGGGGCACCTAAAAGTCACATTTGGACCCAAAATTCGTACTGGGGCCCCTGAAAATGACGCAGTGGCCAACAAGACGGGCCGGGCCATATAAATCGTGCTGGGGCCCCAAAAAAATTGGACCGGGGTCCCTGAAAATCACGCTGGGTGCCTGAAAAGTTCGTATCTGGGCCCATGAAAATCACGCTTGGGGCCCAAAAAAGTCGTGCCGGTGTCCTTTAAAATCACATCGGGGCCCCAAAACAACGGGCTGGGCCACCGATAATCACGCTGGGGGTCAACAATTCCGACTGGAGCCCTGAAAATCGCGCTAGAGCTCACAAAAAAATCACACCGGGGTTCTTGAAAATCATCCTGGGTGCCTCGAAAGTTCGCATCTGGCCTCCTGAAAATCACGCTGGGGGCCCAAAAAAGTCGTGCCAGGGTTCTCGAAATTCACGACAGGGCCCCAAAATGTCTGGTCGGAGGCCCTGAAAATCACCCTGAGCCTGTGGGTCGCACCCGTCCTCTGAAAAGTCGCGCCCAGGCCCCTCAAGATCACGCTAGGGGCTCGACAGGTCGTACCGGGGCCCCAAAAGTCTCATCGGGAACACCCTCCAAAAATGAAGCGGGGGCAACGAAAATACAGTCCGGGCATCGAAATGATATGGCTATGGTGCTATGGGTATGGCCTATGGGGTCCCAACAATCGCTCCAAAAGTCCTAAAAAAACGTGTCGTGGCCACTAAAGCTCACGCTAGGGATCCCACCAAATGACGACGGAGCCCCAAAAATCGCACTTTGACAGAAAAAAGGCGTGCTGCTGCCTTTGAAAATCACACTGGAGATCCAGGAAGTAGCACCGAAGCCCGACAAGACGCAGCTGGCTTCCCAAAAATCAATTCGTATCCGGAATGTCACTCTGCGCCCCCGCAAATACAAATCACAAAGGGACTCCATCGAATTGACCCGAGCACCGGACAATTTAGAACAAGCCCCGAAAGAAAACTCTCCGAAGGGCCTTTCTACTCTGAAGTGTGCCATCGGCTAAAAAAAACCTCATTGAGCAGCCGCAGTGGTGTACCAAAGAGGGACCCCCCCCCCCCCTCCTGATGGGGTGGGCTCCCAAGAATCGCGCCGTGGTTCCAAGAAATCGCACTGGGGGACCAGTTAAGTACAATGCTTCCCGCGAACTCGCACGAGCTTGCGCGAGCTCCCCAAATATCGCGCTCTGGGCCCAAAATTCCCGTCGGTAGTCCACAAAAATTCGGGTCGGGGCGTCAAAAGTTTCCCTCGGGGCTCCAAACAATGGCGTAGATAGCCCCAAATAAGCACAGCGTGACCCCCAAAATCGCATCGGGTCACGACATAAATCAAGCCGAAGCCCTCCAAAATAAGGAGAGATTTCGAAAAATAAATGTCCAATAAAAATAAATGGGCCAGGAAAATCGCCCCGGAGCCCCAAAATACCACCAGATGCCCTAAATAATTGCGCACGGCTCCGAAAGTCGTACCGGAACTAGAACAATCGCGGCGGGACACAAAAATATGACGCCGGTGGCCATAAAAATAGAGCCGGGTCCCGAACTTGAAAAAAAATCAGAAGTCACCAAAAAATGGGTCAAGCCCAGAAAACTGGCGTCGGGTCCCCCGGAACCACACCCCTGGGCCCGAAAAGGCGCGCCGGGCCCATCGAGAAATGATACCGAAGCCTCAAAATCGCGTGTGGTCCCACAAATGTGCGTCAGGAGCTCCAAAGACACAACGAGGTCCTAAGAGCACATCGGGAGGCCGAAAATGCACTGGACTTTCCAATGCGTAACGAGTCTCGCAAAAAGCGCCATGGTCTTAAAACATGCGTTGCAGCTATGAATAAACACACCGGGAGCTCTAAAAATATACACAACGGAACCCCTCAAGGCACACCGAGCCATGAAATCGCATGGGGGCCTTAAAACTGGTTGGGACCCTCAAAAAGCAACATGGTCCTAAAAAGATGCAAAAGGCCGAGTACTAAATGAATGCATAGGGGAAAAACGCGCTAGTACCCCAAAAATATCGTGTGTGTGCCAAAAAAAAGCCTCTAAAAAAAATCCGTGGGTCTAAAAAATGTGCTGGGCCCCTAACAAAAAATGGCTGAATCCCTAAAACACATAGTAGACGAAGAAAAACGCAACGGGACCAAAAACAAACACCTGGCTAGGGCTTGGGTTTGATAGCCAATCTGGGAGCATATTGAGATGAGATACTTCATAGCTCAACGGGTATCTGGATTTCTTAACCGCCAGAAAATGTGGAAAGAAGAAAACTAGCCATCGAATTGAATTCATCGAATTTTCCAAGCGAACCACCATACGAAGTATGCGAGGCCTAGCAGAAACCGGAGAATCGCAGGTGTGGCTAATGCGCCGAATGCACAAGGCACGTGCACGAACGTTGCCGTTTTGGCGACCGGGCGTTATTAACTGGTATGTATGTGTTTAAACCGATTTGTACAGGTGTAATTTCAGCAGCATGGGGTGACTTATCAAGGGATATCTAAAGAAGAACCTTCCAAGAGAGTTGCGAAGTTATGGTTGAAATCAAGTGGGTCACTAGTGGGGGCTCACTAATGGAGCCAGGTGGGGGACGGGGCACGTGACCCACTCCTCACTCCAACAACATCCATGATAACAGCGACGCATTACTCAACGTGAGATTCGCTATTTTGGCAGCACATTCAGAATCGGATGAAAATCGCACAACACGTAGTGATTGTCTTCCCAAACCTAACCTTACCCACCCAAACCCAAGTGATGTTAGCACAATGTTAGATGCAATTTGTACCGGGGAACCTGCATATATATATATATATACATATATATATATATATATATATATATATATATATATATATATATATATATATATATATATATATATATATATATATATATATATATATATATATATATATATATATATATATATATATATATATATATATATATATATATATATATATATATATATGTATATATATATATATATATGTGTGTGGGGGGGGTGTTTGTGTGTGTTTGTGTGTTTGTGTGTCACTGCTAGGCCTCTCTCTCAAGACGACTGGGTATGCACTGACACAATGGCGCACATAAAAATCATTTTGAGAAAATACACAACACCTGGATATACAATACACAAGACCGAACTAACAGCAATAACACTGAGCAGCACATAAGTGTGCTGAACTCCCCGTTCTGGAGACACTTTTGATAACACAACTGAATCAATGGGGAAATGAACAAGTCACGTGTGGTACCACACTGATATTATATCACTTGTTCAAAAGTCACCTAACAGAAACGGCTTGTATGTCGTCGCGAGTCGAAGTGCCGTCGGAATCTGGACGATGTGTTGTATATAGTGCAGATGCCAATTTTATACACGCTGCCAAGTTTACAGCAGCTTCGAGTTGTTCCAAAAAATTCATACTGGCATATCTGAAAGGCAACGGGGTGGGGAACAGTTCTGGTTTGAATGCTGTTCGGCGATTTACCGTTTCGTGTTATGAACGATGTTTTATATATATATATATATTTATATATATATATATATATATATATATATATATATATATATATATATATATATATATATATATATATATATAAGTATATATAAGCATATGTATATATCCTCAGACTCAGCTACCCGGAATATTACATTATTGGCACAGTTCAGAGCACCTTGTAGTGGAACCGGCCTGACACCTGGTTCAGTAAGGGACCAAATATGTGAGCCGGCCTGACACCTGGTTCAGTAAGGGACCAAATCTGCGAGCCGGCCTGACACCTGGTTCAGTAAGGGACCAAATCTGTGAGCCGGCCTGACACCTGGTTCAGTAAGGGACCAAATCTGTGAGCCGGCCTGACACCTGGTTCAGTAAGGGACCAAATCTGTGAGCCGGCCTGACACCTGGTTCAGTAAGGGACCAAATCTGTGAGCCGGCCTGACACCTGGTTCAGTAAGGGACCAAATCTGTGAGCCGGCCTGACACCTGGTTCAGTAAGGGACCAAATCTGTGAGCCGGCCTGACACCTGGTTCAGTAAGGACCAAATCTGCGAGCCGGCCTGACACCTGGTTCAGTAAGGGACCAAATCTGCGAGCCGGCCTGACACCTGGTTCGGTAAGGGACCAAATCTGCGAGCCGGCCTGACACCTGGTTCGGTAAGGGAACAAATCTGCGAGCCGGCCTGACACCTGGTTCAGTAAGGGACCAAATCTGCGAGCCGGCCTGACACCTGGTTCAGTAAGGGACCAAATATGTGAACCGGCGCGTCGCCCCTGGCCAGGTGCGCGCCTAGCTATGCTGCTGTACTTTCGGAGACAAATCGTTAGTTATTTGAGCTTCAGTGCGCATCGACTGCCTCGATCATAAAGCGCCCATAGTCTGAGACATGTCGGCCGTAGCGGAACATTCCTCGTTGTGGAACAGCGAATGACTATCACTGAAGACGAACATGGCAACATAATCGAGCCGCGGTCCGTCCCAAATGCTTGGATGTGTTTCTGACTCTGTCCATTCTTATCGGATAGGCTGCACGTGATGTTGTGTATGCAGTGCACGTGGGTGGCTCGAGAGGCTTTAATTAGCACCACCATCATCGAAGTGCGCAGCCGAACACGAGAGCAGCGTCTCGCTACGACACCACCCTGCATGCGGCAGCTGGCGAGTACTGGTCGGTACCCACGGGTACTTGCTCTGTATATGAGCTGTACTCGTGGGTTCCCACGAGTCCACAGTGCGTACTTTGGCCGTACTTCAAGGTACCCACGGGTACTCGGTGTGTACTGGGTCTGTATTCGTAGCTCGGAGGCACACGTGTGTACTGGTGGGTATTCGACGTGAACTTGTAGGTACGCGGTGGGTACTTCTGGTTATTCGATGGATACTAGGTACTACTAGGTGCGCGGTGGATACTCCTGGGTACTCAGCGGGTACTCCTGGGTACTCAACAGGTACTCCTAGGCACTAGGCAGGTACTCCCGGTGGGTACTCGGTGTGCAGTGGTGCGGTGAGAGACACAGAGTGCACCACCCGCCCGGTCCTGGCCGGCCAATAGCTGGCTCGGCCGGTACTCGGTGGGTACTCGGTGTGTAATGGTGCGGTGAGAGACACAGAGTGCACCACCCGCCCGGTCCTGGCCGGCCAATAGCTGACTCGGCCGGTACTCGGTGGGTACTCGGTGTGCGGTGGTGCGGTGAGAGACACAGAGTGCACCACCCGTCCGGTCCTGGCCGGCCAATAGCTGACTCGGCCGGTACTCGGTGGGTACTCGGTGTGCGGTGGTGCGGTGAGAGACACAGAGTGCACCACCCGCCCGGTCCGGGCCGGCCAATAGCTGGCTCGGCCGGCACTCGGTGGGTACTCGGTGTGCGTTGGTGCGGTGAGAGACACAGAGTGCACCACCCGTCCGGTCCTGGCCGGCCAATAGCTGGCTCGGCCGGTACTCGGCCGGTACTCGGTGGATACTCGGTGTGCGGTGGTGCGGTGAGAGACACAGAGTGCACCACCCGCCCGGTTCGGGCCCGCCAATAGCTGGCTCGCACTGAGGGGTATCCGTTACAGATAGCTGCTGTCCGGCCGGCCACCTCGAGACGCCGTCGCGGCTAACACAAATATTTAGCAGCCGGTCAGCAGGGCGGCACGCACTGCATCCAGCGCGCTCAGCCCCCCTCCCCCCGGCGTGGACGACCGGCCCGGATTTACTGGCCACTTATTCTGTTTGTTTTTGTGTCGGCTCTATCAGCGCACAGCTGCCGAAAGAGCGTCAGCACAGCCGGGTCAGATCAGAGAGACAACGGGCTAATGAGCGCCGCTTCGGACGATTCGCGCGCGTGCGCTCGCGCAATTTGATTTGAGCAGAAAGCGCCGAGGGGGTGAGCGGAAGGGTAGTAGCGGATCGCGTGATTAGGTGGTAGCTTTGTAGCTGAAGGCCGGTGATTGCTTTGCTCGGCGAGGGTCGACATCATCGGGGAGTTTCCCACGATGGGATTGTGTCTATGACGGTCATCGTGCTAGGCGAAATATCAGGAGATAAAAATATAAGTGAAACACGTTTGAAGCTGAAGCTCAACCTCAATTGATCAAAGTGATTTATGCATTGAAGTTAGCTCTGCAGGTTGAAAACGTTTTGAGAGTTATATGATGAATGCACTTGGTAACCCTCGCCTTTCGAGCACTTCTTGCCAGGATTGCCATCGGGCTGAATTGCTGCCACTCCTCACCACTGCAGCCCTAATTAATATAAACCTGTGAGAAGGAGAGGGCGTTGGATGTCAAGAGACACATCCAAAGTACCAAATTTGGATGAAGGATGAAAAAGGATGGCAAGAGTCGTCAAATTCGAATTCAGGTCGCTACAGTGACCTGGAATGTGTGTTTTCTTGGAAGCAATTATCTGAGTTCAATTGGAGCTACATGCACGCATTTAACCCTGCTAAGATCACCGACTGGATTGCTTTGTCTGATCGTATGCAAAGGAGTGAAATGCTACTCACCTGAATACACTAACTGCAAGGAAGCAGTCCAAATTGTATCTGAAGCAAAATGCGTCAGAAATACCTCCAGCAATGACGTGATAGCTCGGTGGTCAAATTTTGCCAAAGCTACCTCGAAAGATGCACCATCCGCCTCGGTGGATCGCAGTGGCCTACACGGATAAATAGCAACTTAAAGTGTCGGATAACACCTAATTAAAGCGGCACTATTCGAATTCGTAGAGTCACACGATCCATTAACTCTGCCATATCGTGCTAATTGACACTTCATGGCGACATCACACCAAACATTATTTGACTCTCACCAAATGGCACCCACAGCCAACTGAAATCATAACGCCACACTGGAAATCGGAGTCTAAAACTGCTATACAGATCAGAACAAAGGCCATCTTCATTGTTCCGCTGATCGGAGTGCTTCTTTCACCTCACGGCATCACAATAAGTGTCACTGCACGTTGAAAAATGTTTGAAACTAGAAGAGTAATTGTACTCTTCTATGACACTTTGAACTCTATTATGTGGTGTCAAGCCTGGATTTTGAGTAAATTCATCCCACTAAGCGTCATCCAGTGAGACCGTCGGTTGGCGTTGCCGGGAAGTGCGGTAGTTATCGGTGTAAGTCGTGGATTCGTTGCGGGTGTTATTTTCGATTGGTCCCATTGAAAGCCTTCCGACTGCGCAGTGGCGATTGGCAGTTTGTTTTGAAAACGATCAGTACAGAGCGCAGTGAGGTGGCGGTTGGTGCTTAGGTGCAGGTGGTTGTGGCCGTTACGGCGACTGAACATCATTCCGAATATAGACCAAGAGCGGAGTGGCGAGCAGGACAAGATCTGGAAGAGATTTGGTCCGAGCCATTACTCGCTGGCCCTGCCTCCAGCGTGGGTTGCTTAGTTCAATGACCTGACCTGGAAAGCGTTGCCACCTGCCCAGGTATCTCCCTAGTTCGCTATATCTGCCAAATTGCAAGCGTGCGAAGAAGACACATCGGCCCAAATTGGTGTTCCCACTGCTGGGTCATAACCATCATAACACAATCAGTGCCCCTGTATCCCGTTCTCACGTGGCCACCCACGCAGGGTCAAATCTGGCAGCGCCTGCTGCCAGATTTGACGCGGCTGTCAGCCTGCTGCACGCGCCGTGTCACCGTACCAGCGATGCGAAGTAATAGTGCAAGCCAACACAGGTCAGTCCGACCCTTGAACAGCAGAACTGTTGGTACTGGCTGATTATTTGTTTTTGCTTTTTGGTGAACTGATCCAGGCTTTTGGTGAACTGATCCAGGCTTCAGAATGAGCTACACGTTACGGTGAATGACAGTAGGCACAACACATCGGAGTCACCGCAGTGCGTGGAGGCAGCGGTGGAAATTGATATACTTTTGATAGGGTCCAAGCCCCCGCCCCCAGAGCAGTCATGAGCTCCATAATTATTTCTGATTTTAAAATGGAACACTGAGTTACCCACCCACCCTACCCTCCCCAACCGATTCAGGTCCTCCCGCTTACTTCATGTACCGAGTCCTACCCATCATTTTGGAGAAGCTCCGG
Organism: Ashinkailepas kermadecensis; assembly: GCA_034440615.1. NCBI lineage: Eukaryota > Metazoa > Arthropoda > Thecostraca > Neolepadidae > Ashinkailepas > Ashinkailepas kermadecensis. Next base: position 94,368 of record JAOTOM010003381.1, on the reverse strand, counting down.
CTCTGTGTGGGGGTCATTTTGGTACCAGGACGACCAGATGATCTGCAAGGGCAGTCGTGGTCAGAGGCGTCACCATGATGTGCCAGGCGGGTCACCATGCCGCTTTGTACATCATTCTGACCAGGGGCAACACCAAAATGGGGCCAGAGGAATTCCAAAGACTTATGATCAGGAGCGTCACCAGGATACGGTCAAAGAGCCCCGAGGGTTGCTGGCTGGAGGGAGAGAGAATCATCTGGATGTCGTGTCAGGATGCCTTTCTGGCCAGAGACATCATCAGGATGCCGCAAGGGGACTCCAAAGGGGCATCAGGATGCCGCAAGGGGGCTCCAAAGGTGTGTGACCATGAGCGTCACCAGCTGTCCCAAAGGAGTCCCAAAGGAGCATGCACTTTTGCACAGCATTCTGACCGGGGGTGTCACTAGGATGCGACCAGATGGGCTTCCAAGGATTTTCGACCGGGAGCGTCAGCAGGATTTTGATCCACTGTCACATTCTGGAGACGCCCCTGGACAGAAGCCATGGGAACCTCCTCCGGTCGCAACCTGGTGACGCCCCTGATCGCCTGTCTTTGGAATCCCTCTGGCAGCATTTTAGTGACGAGCCTGATTACAAGCATCTGTAGTCCCTCTGCTCTCATTCTGGTGACGCCCCTGGGCATAAAGGACTGTTCACACCTAGCGTAATATCGACGCACTATCGGAATCGACGCAAAGCTAGCGGACAGTTAGCATGGGGCCCAATGAGTCTGCCGATTCTGCCATTGCGCCGGCCTTGTGTCAGCTGTCTGCCGAGTCCTACACAACGCTGGCGATTTCCGAGCGGACAAAGTTGGGTTTTCTCAACCTTTTCCGCTCGGCGCACCAGCGGCCTTGACGCAAGGTCGACAGACTGCTCGAGATAAACTGCGGTCGCCATATTTGCTGATCTTCGATTATATATTTGCTGCTATATTTGCTATATCTGCTATATTTGCTGATCTTCACTGGTCTGTCGACGCGTCGAAATTACGCCCAGTGCGTCGGGATTACGCCTAGTCCGTCATTGCGCTGGTTTTTTTGCGTCGAGATTACGCTAGGTGTGAACAGTCCTTATTGTGTGCGAAGGAACATGCTGATGCCATGGCACGACATCCCCGTGGCGCCGCCTAATGCCTCGGTCACAAATAGACTGCGGCGTGATGGCAGCGGCCGTAAGTCCCCAAAATTGTCATAACCGTGCGGTGGCCGCACGGTAGAATACGATAGCCGTGAGGCGATCTCAAGGTTTTTTGCTCGTCGCAGGAGCTTACGATTTTTACATTTGACATTAAACTTTTTTTCCGGAAATCGAAAGGCCGTAGGCCGTAACCCCGCCGCATGTAGTATCGCAAGGTCACTGAGCGGTGGCCGTGAAGTGACTTCAAGGTCACCTCACGGGTTTTACCCGGTCTAGAAAATGCTATATTTGAGTGCCTAGAAAATCATACGGCAGCCGCAACAACCGTGAGGTGTTGGGCCGCCGTATGATTTTCTTTTATGATTTAATGGCGTCCTTATTCCTCGGTCACATATGATGCTGTCGCCGCACGGTTCTGCGGTCTGCTGTTTGTAGATGGGATTTTTACCAATCGTACGGTTTTGCGGGCTGCGGAAGCAGTGTTCACAAATGTTACGGGCTCCGCACGGCAATCGTAAAAGTCATGAAATCAAAATGAGTGAGGAAACCGCAGGGCGCTAGTTAACAAACCGCGAGGCGCCCTCACGGCGACCGCAAGGCAATCGCAAGGTGCCCGCTCGGTTGTTGCGGCCGCCGCCAGGGCGCCGTGAGGCCGCTGCAAGGGCGCCGTGAGGCCGCCGTAAGGGCGCCGTGAGGCCGCCGCCAGGGCGCCGTGAGGCCGCTGCAAGGGCGCCGTGAGGCCGCCGCCAGGGCGCCGTGAGGCCGCTGCGAGGTCTCCTTGCGGCGCCCTTGCGCCCGCCGACAATTTAGGAATAGTGACATTATAGTTTTCTATGACATTGTTGTGTTTTATGAGTTTTATGAGACATTGTCACATAAATGAGTTACATTTCAAGAACGTATCTTTGCTATGCTCCACCTTTGGTAATATATAAGTTGTTTCATTGAGCTTTCCTGAGGCATAAAGTAATATCATATACTTTAAACTGTAGATAATGAATATTGCTCATAATATCAGACTTTCATTCTTTACCAATTAAACTTGTATATGTTCCGTTTCATTTATAGCATTATTCTCTTATTATATGCACCTTTATTTCTTAGAAGGAAAACTCTTTACTAATATGACATGGACAACTCTATATTCATATGACATATAGACATCTTCATCCATAATTTGTATTGCCTCTATATAAACAAAGCATAACACTAGTCAATCACAATACACAGTTCAGAGTGCTAGTAGTTGTAGTTCAGGGCCACCTCTTGTCAGGGTATGCTGCCAGCTTCGCTGCAGTAGTAGTACTTGAGTGCTGTGCGGAGTTGCTTTCCTCCACGGGTCTCACGGAGAGCACGTCCGACGATCTGCATTTCGTGCATCATGGCTTGGTCTCTCCACGCACCTGGTATCCATGTCCGTCGGGTCCCTCCTGGTCTAGGTCTGCATTCTGAAGCTGGGATATCTCAGTCGCATGATCTGGTGTAGGATGACACAGGCCTTGGTAATCAAAATAGCGTTCTCTGGTTTGGTCTGCAACGACATCAGCAGGCATCGGAAGCGCATGGCAAGTGTCCGAAGGCGTTCTCCACCACCATCCTGTCACGGGATGTACGGTAATTGAATATTCTTTCTTCATGGTCGAGGTATCGGTGGGAATAGTGCTTGACGAGGTATCTGCGTTGAGGGAAGCGTCATCCTCCACAATAAAGTACGGCGTATCCTGGTTGTCATTGGGCAGGCGGTCAGGCAGAGGCAGGCCAAGGGTTCCCTCATGAAGAGCGGGTCCCAGAGTTGACTCGTTGAACACACCGGCATCAGATATGGATCCCCTCGCGCCAACGTTCACCCACAGGAACTTGTAGTCCGCTTCGCCGAACCCCAAGAGAACAATGGAGAAGAACCCTTTGTAGTTATAGTATGCGGTGCCGGACTTTTTTGGTTTCTTTATGGGAACGTGTTTGCCGTCTATTGCACCCCAGAAATGGTGGTAGTTCCATCTTCTGGAGAAGCCACTTGCCACTCCTCGCCAGGCGTCATGAGTCGAAGGGAGCACCAGGACCTCATCTTTGTACTCGGCTGCAATGGCACTGTACACCTGGGGCACCAGGAAGGAGATAGTGTTATGGGCAACACGAAAATTGAACGCCAGAATGTGGTACGAGTCACCCGTCGCCAAAAAGTCCAATGTTATGGCCAGTCGCCAGGGCAGGCCTGCTGTCATCGCTCTTCATAATTATGGGAAGTAGCCGGTCCAGCATCTCACGAAACATGGCGGGCTCAATCCGCAGGAAGGACTTGAAATCCCCCGGGACTCCCTCATGAGTTCCTGCATCAGGGTGTCGTAGTGTCCCAGGGTGGAACGCCGCAACAACCAGGGCTTCACCCACACCACTCGTCTGCTTCGCTCCTGACGGGCCCGCTCTTCTTCTAACACTTCTATAGCTGCTGTAATTTCTTCCTGCCGGCGGTGGATCTGCCTCAGTCGTAATCTCAGGTGAGCCAGGCGCAGTCTCTGTGGTGGAATCAACGCCATCTTGACGATCTGGTTAGTGTCACACCAGACAATATATATATCTTCCTCTTCAGAAAGCTGATCGTACGGCGGCCGCCAACTGTACGGTTGCCATTAGACCATCGAACGGCAGCCCTAAAGTCACTGCACGGCCGCCGTAGGATATTTAGAACATCGTATGGCCATCTCATGGAGGCAGCAAGACCACCGTGAGGTGACGGTAAGGAGGCCTCACGGTTGTTGCGGCTGTCGTACGATTTTCTAGGCACACCAAACCGGGTAAAAACCGTGAGGTGACCTTGAAGTCAACTCACGGCCACCGTACAGTGACCTTGCGGTACTACATGCGGCGGGGTTGCGGCCAACGGCCTTGCGATTTCCGAAAAAAAGTTTAATGTCAAATTTAAAAAATCGTAAGCCCCTGTGACGAGCAAAAGATCTTGAGATTGCCTCACGGCTATCGTATTCTACCGTGCGGCCACCGCACGGTTGTGGCAATTTTGTGGACTTACGGCCGCCGCCAACACACCGCAAGCCATTTGTGACCAAGGCGCGATGACAGCAGGCCTGCCCTGGCGCCTGGACTCAGACTGGCCATCACGGCGCCGCAAGGGCGCCGCAAGGAGACCTTGCGGCGGCCTCACGGCGCCCTTGCGGCGGCCGGGACAACCGTGCGAGCGGCACCTTGCGATTGTCTTGCGGTCGCCGTGAGGGCGCCTCGCGGTTTGTTAACTAGCGCCTTGCGGTCTCCTCACGCATTTTGATTTCATGACTTACGATTGCCGTGCGGACCCCGTAACATTTGTGAACACTGCTTCCGCAGCCCGCAAAACCGTACGATTTGTAAAAATCCCATCTACAAACCGTAGACCGCAGAGCCGTGCGGCGGCAGCATCATATGTGACCGAGGCATAAGGACAGCAGCGCCTTAGGACATGTGCATCGCATGAAAAATCGCCACAATGTTGAAATACCATCAGCGTGCTATAGAGTACCTTGGCTGGTTTGAGGTACCGCCGGTTCGTGACAGAGGCGGGGCGGGGCGCCAGCATAGATAATTGCCGTCATTTTAACCTCCTGGTGTTTTACGGTATCTCCTGAAACCATTCACGATATCGCTTTGTTTAGCATGCCTTCCGATAATGGATGAATGCACATTGTAGCTAACATTTAGGTCCTCGGCTCCTTGAGTAATGGAGCTAGGGCGGGTCAATGTTAGGTCACGACCTCGTCCTAATATAGCGTTTAGATATACATTGAAGCATGCCTCATAGACAGACCATGCAAGATTCCGCGAAAAAAAATGGCTGAAGAGACAAATTATGAATGGAAAAAAGTAGAAAAGGTGACCTCAGGTCATCTCAAGGTCAAATGAAGAATTCAATTAGAGAAAAAAAAATTGTTTCTTTGGGCATAGCATCTTCCTAACGATTTTGTTTTCAAAATCTGTCCTATGTGAAGTGCAAAATTATGTCCTTTAAAGCGTGCCAGGTTTCACGTCAATATCAGATAAGGTCCCTGAAACATAACCTGAAACGTCCTGAAGGTCCATGTATTCTAGGCGCTCTAGAGACTAAAATACGGACTATTGCGTAGTAAAGATGGTTGAACCAGTGTACGTCTGCACGTCGAGTTCATTTCTGGTGCAAGTGGAATGATATGTTTATATTTGGAACTGTTCCATTAAACACAACTTGGGAAATAACAAAGGACTTTTTATCGGCAATTCTCACAGTGCAGGAAGCATATGGCTCCGCTTTGATGTCGCTCATTGCCGTTTCCTGAGTGCCAACAAAGGTCCAAAAACTACGGCGAAGACGAGTGACTGGTTGCACTCGGACATTAACCTACATGGCCTGACCTGGAAGGCGAATCAAAAGATATAGATATAGAATAGATTGATATAGAATCCAGAATGTAGCTACAGCATGTTGCTGATGACATCTCTTTATCTTGCATGGACCAACCGCTAGTGGAGGGGGAGGGGGTCGCAATGACCTTTCCCGCAATGCGAGTGATAGGAAACCCTGGCGCACTGCAATAATTAAGCTGTTTTTTTGCCATAGCTACCAATTATCATCTTAAAGTAGTCAAATGCGTAGCAGGGGCCGATCCAGGAATGTTTGCGGGAGGAGGGGAGAGGCTCCACTGGATGAAATGTCTGATGAGGTGGGGAGGGGGGGTTGCAGTCGTGTGCTACTCGGGGTCGCCTAAGGCTGATGTATTCAATGGGCGCACTCGGGAGCACCGGAGGTGTGCCTCATCTCCATGGGAAGGGGAGGCCACATGCTCCTGTGCCAGTCTTTCATCAACCCCTGATGGGTAGGAATAAGGCTTAGCATGAGGACAAAAGCCTCCTGTGACTGAATCGTATCAATCAGCGTTAAGTGTGCAGTGGCCAGTACCGATCCACTGCTTACAGCGGACTCCCTAATGTACGTTCATCTCATCATACTTCTTTACCCCAAGTCCAAAAAGGATATGGACCCTGGTGTTATCGTGATTAGGCTGTAAGAGGTGGTCGCCGTACCTCTATGAACTGTTCTTCTTGTGGTGGCTCCCAGCTCAAGCTGGTCATGTGTCCTCTCCTGTCCTGTATCTGATCGGCTATGGCAGTAGACTGTCTGGCGCCTTTGTGAGGGCATTGCGACACGTCAAGCACAGGCTCATCTGCGTGTGCTCGCATCGTTCATCGCTTCCTCTCATGCATAGACACTCCTTAAACGGTATGCAATACATTGGCTTTATGGCGCTTAGTGGGTCTAGACAGTAATCTCTCATGATTATAATTTGTTAGGCCATGACCAGCTACGCCGCAAAATCCTCCGGCAATCGCATTATGGCCACTACATACAGAGCACCAACAAATATGACGGCCCGGTCTTTGTTCTTCCGACCTGTGTCTCGTGGCCCCCCGTTTACCACGGCTATTAAGCTGGTTGTATGATAGTCACCTTATGAAAGGCACGGAAGCGAAGTGACACCGAAAATATCCTTAAGAGCGGACAGTGTTCTATGTAATGTATGTAATTCAGGCTAGCTGAAATACAATGATTGAGATGTATTTGTCACAAGTGACCAAACTGTAAACATACCCTACTTTCTCGCCCCCCCCCCCCCCCCCTGGCCAGACAGGGTAACAGCAGTTATTTCTGGAAATTTGTTTGCATCTCTCTACTCCCTTTGATGCCCATACCTTGATGTGAAACGAATCTGAAATATAATATCAACTGTGGCTGAATGGATGCAGATGCTTCGGCGGTCAAACACATAAAATGGATAGAGCAAATACAAATAATTTGATAGAAAACATCTATCACCAAACATATGCGCATATGGCGATCACATCTCAATGCTTACTAGGAAAGAAAAAGGCAACAACTGCACTGCCATCATACCGAGGTCTGGTCAGATTATCTAAGATCACGATGTCGCAGGGTGACAATCCGAAAATGAAAACTTGAACCAGCCAAAATTGCCTTCGGCTTAATCCAAACTCAGCTATGTACTCTATTCGACTAATTAAGTTATTTTCCTTGGAGATGAATGTTGCTAAGGATAGCCATGCACCGCAATCTCATGAAGATGCCGGAGGCTCTGCTCCGTGACCTGATCGAGCTGAAACTGGCACAGATCGAATCGAAGGATTAGCTAATTCTACCAACGTATTTGCCTGCAATTCTGAGTGGTAAGGGGTCAATTTACGTTTCTGCCGATCGATCTGTTCTGGATCGCACCACCTGATGCCGTTATGTAACACACGCACACAAACGCGACACACACACACACGGGGAGTAGACATACCCGATTTATTAGTTTCAGTAGATTCAGCTACTCGGCCATAATCGATCCCAAGCGGAATACTTCAATGCTTCTCCAGGGAGAGTAAGCCTGGCCAGCTCCGGTTGAGAAGTTCAATTTCGCCCACGGCAATGTCAGCAACGCTCTCCAATATGCAGCAGGAGCCATCGTCTCAACTACGCGACTGGCATCAACCAATTACCGTCCGGGGAAATAGGTGTTCGCCGCAGACGGTCTGACATCTGGGTCAGTCACCTGCCTCAAACGACACCCCTGCTGTCTGAAAGTTAATTCGTGGACGTTGGGTGCATTAATCCTCTGCCAGGACGGTTCGAGAACAAAGAGTCGAAGCTGCGAAAGGTCACAGGTTGCATACTTCGTGCCAATGACTATTAACTGGACAATTAACTACATTAAATCATTGGGATGCTTGCCAATGCTTAACGCAACTGAACATTATCCTTCCCAGGCAAGCAATCCGAAATTTATACGCAATTCGACTTTTCATCCGGGCGCCCTGATGCCGTGTGACACATAGTACATTGGTCAGGGGCCGCATGCCACATCCGATCATGTCTGGCAGGTTAACCCTCAATTGCTTGCAGGACCCTCGTATGGTGACAGTTTTTATCTTTGTCAAAAATATTAGCACCAAGTGCTTGTCAACTGTGTCCACCTAAGTAGAATAAGGGTGTGTGGAACGGACCTGGTATTTATATTTTTTTTAAACGCTTGCCAGCAAACGGCTTACTTCCTCGCATCCTCATTTGCTGATCAGTTTCTCGACACTTACATGAAGCTCTTTCTTCTTCGCACCCTCATTTGCCGATCAGCCTTTCGACACTTACGTGAAGCTCTTACTTCCTCACACCCTCATATGATGATAAGCCTTTCGACACTTGTGTGAAGCTCTTAACTCCTCGCACCTTCATATGCTGATCAGCCTTTCGACATTCACGTAAAGCCATTACTTTCTCGCACCTTTACATGCTGATCGATACTTACGACACTTACGCAAAGCTTTTGCTTTCTCGCACCTTCATATGCTGATCAGCCTTTCGACACTTACGTGAAGCTCTTACTTCCGCCCTTACTGCGACTCCGGCACGCCCCCCCCAAAGCAAGCACGTAACCCGCAGACTAAACACATACACACACAGTACCCCAGCGCAACAACTCACCTTGGCAAAACTACATGCATCTGCACATCCAATCTGCTGATCCCAGCGATCCGTCATGAATTGTAAACCACTACCCCGTCCCCCACACACACGCTGACCAATGGGTCACTGGGACCAATGGGTCGTGCGTCACTCGGCCGACCGGCCAGGAAGTGGCACCGGTCTGTCGTCGCTGCTGACGGCGACGGCGCGATGAGTAACGATGCGCCTGTGCAGCCGGCTCTGCGGCTACCACACGGCCCCGCGCCCTTCGACATCTCACCGGCGCGGCGAGTTTACACTGCGCCGCTCCGTCCGCCTCGCTACGCCGCAGCTCTGATTGAATGCAAGCCATGAACGAGGCCCATGCGACACGTTGAGTTACGGGCCGATACGTCATGCTGGCGAGGTTAAGCATATACCTCCGAACAGCCAGCTGGCTCAAGTGCCTGACGCCATTAGAAATGCGCTCAACTGCTTCTCTAACGTTTGGCCTGTGTAAATATCTTGACGCCGGCGACATCTCTAAATTACTGGAGCGGGCAGTGTAGTCAGTGTCGCGTCCTTCGAACCAGTAGCACCGTCTTGTGCTAGTACACATCGATGACTGCTCTGCCCGCCAGTCGCATAAACTAAAAGAAACCCGTGACATTCACTAGGTGTCCACAGCATTCACCGATTCTTTCAAGTTGCTCTCCCAAATATACAAAATCTCATCCATCCCTCAACTTCAATGTATTCTCAGTTAGCCACTTCTGGAAGATTTTTGATCGGGTATATGAACGGTTGCGTATGCTGATCTTGATAGGGCTTTGCTGCTGATAATATTTACACCGTTCAAATTATTGGCGCCATGTGACCAATGACGTACAGGCGCCCTGAAGCCCAACTAACTAACTAACTTCACCACTTAGTTGCAAGCCAAAAGCAAACTGATGTCTTCGTGAATGCCGCACTTACCGAATCTTGCAGCACCTCGAAATATTTAGAAGCGCTTCGGGGACACATTAATCAAGAATATGGACAGGCGAGAATATGGACACTTCGGGGGCCCGCCTTAAATGGAGAATATGGACAGGCGAGGCGGAACGTTTTGATACCAGGGAGTACAAAATGTTCAGCGAAGTGGGTGTTTTATTGTATGTTCCAAGACGAGTAGGCTGCCTCAGCTTCCCCATACACCGAGCCATGTAATTAAGCCAAAGGAAGGCATCAGCAGAGGCAGATGTTTTATACTTGGGAGAGGCACGTCAAGGTGACGGGCCAGGACTATGCCTTGTTTCTGACTGCCACCGGATTCAATTGCCCCATCTCAAGGGTTCAGTTTGCAATGTAGAGCTATTTGTATCACTTGGCATTGGACAAAAATGTGTGAACCGACGGTCATACCAGAGGTGATAAGTTGCTCTACAGGAAATTATACACTTGTGTTTTTAGTATCTGTTCCATGACATGAAAATCATAAACAACTATGTCTATCTATTTTTCACGTTCGGCAGGCATGCAAACATTTTGATAGACTAGATTAAAATGAAATGCAATGGAAACCGGCTACCATGTAAATATATCTCAATCGATTGCCATCCAAGGAGGCCACGGAACGCACCGCGCATTATGGTTCCTTTAGTTATCCATATTATTTATGGCACCTGTCGTACAATTTCCATACGCAAGGTGCTTTTGTTCAGTTACCCATTTGTAACTTAGCTGACCTGAACTCAGCCAAGGGAACAACAACACATGTCTTACGAAGCAGCTTGAATTAATTAAGCATGGAAATGATATGTTACAGCATGGCATATTGTGCTATGGTTCATATCAAACATGTTTACAATTTGAGCATCCGTTGTCGGTCATCAATGGAGGCAAGCATGCCTATTTGGTTCACACGCATGTGAACGATGTGTTTGGTTCTGAGATGAACATCAGCGCAGTTCCAGACACACGGTGAGGTGAACTCACTGAGTTGCTCAGCTGCTTCCTTGACGCACCCAGATTCAGATTTACACTAACTTTCGGAACCCATCGATGATGTGCAAGCAGGATTTTCGTAGAGTGGGAGGCAGACAAAAATTTGAGTAATGCATCTAGTGTGAAAGGGAACTATATCGAAACCCGCATGATAAGGCACATGAACTATATGAGTGCAAACCATGTGATACATGTATGGTAAGTGTCCCTTTCGCTGAAGTCACCGCTGTCAAGTTTTGTCACAGACCGTGTGAGAAGCAATTGCCCATGACATCAGAGATGATAAAGTGAGCTTCGGGATGGGGTGCAATGCTCCACCATCCACGCGATAGGTTGGCAACGATGGGCAACGCTGATAGATTCGGCATACAGCTTTGCATGCCATCATTTCGGCACTTCTGAGATTAGTAGGTGCCCAGGCCTTCTTCGGTAGAACTATGATTATATTTCGCTAGTACTGTTCTCATTAGCCATGTTCATCTTACAATAACAACCTTAGCGGCTATCATATAGGCAGCATGGAACACGTAGACGAGTGACATAGCTAATGACTATTCGCTTCACTTTGATCTGCGCTGTTGGAAAATTCCGACGATGATGTGCTCAAGGTTTAGCGCTCGCACGGCAGCAAAGCAAAATCAAGTCGGACCATAGCCACCGGCGAAATATGTTCCCCAGAGCATGATCTTGAATCTTAGCACAAAATTGCTTGTTCTTCCACCTTGTGCAATACAGTTAACATGGGGTTTGTTTTATTGGAATAGTCAGGAACGCTATGTATGTGATACGAAAAAGCATGCTTGATTAAAGTACACCCCATGCTTTCTCGAGAAAACAATTTGTCGCGAGCACCAGCCAGCCTGGGAAGAAAAGTTGCTCAGGAATGGAGTTAAGCATACCCTTCGGATGCCTCGAGATCACCCCCCTCCCACCAATGATTTTCATTCTTAACCATTTGGACCATGAGGGTCAAAGACACTAGATCAAACCTGGCTTGAAAACGCTTGAGCTCCTGCTGATTTTGAAAATTTCCTCCCCTTCAGCTGGAAGGCGTTAAGTAGGATTCGTGATGATAATTAATTTATGTCTACCTCTGAAGAGTTGGTAATAAAATATCACATGCAAGGCGCACATGCCTCCTTGCAAATAATGTTTGGCTAAAGAACTCACCGGACGTAAGAATTACAAGTTGAAGACATAGCCCGATATGAATAGCCTTCCATTGTATTTTGCCCAGAAGTTTCGGATCCAATCAGAAACTTGTCTAGAAATGGATTCAGGAAGCCGTTCATAAAATCTGGTTTGATCTAAAAAGAGCAGAAGCCTGACAGAAAAGAAATGAAATGCCAAAGAACTTGCAATTTGTTGAGTTTCGTGGTGTGATCTTCATCGTTGCACGGAGTACTTCGTCATTGGTGATGAAGCATCCTTCACCTTCTCCAGGCGTCATGGGCGTGGGACTGCTTCTTACTCAATTTGTGAACGAAAATCCTTGTAACATAGGCTTCTCCACAAGGCTTCTCAACAGGGTCCATCTCGAAAAAGATCCTCAAGTAATTTTGTTCTTCAACATTAGGCCTGCGGCCGCTTCATTGAAAAAAGAACGAAAGGCAATCACCCAATCTCCCTTCCATGGGCTCCGCCGCAAGGGTGGGGAGGGGAGGGGATATGGTGCTTGCGAACCTGCGACGAATGCTTCTCGTAGCGTGACGCATGCTTCTCGTAGCGTGTTGGTAGCGACGTGCCGTTTTCCCGTGATATCAGCGGAGTCATTGGCCTGGGACAGGTCAAATTGAGTGGTGTTCCAAAATCTTCGAAGTTCCGTTATTCGAAGTAGTTTCAGCAGATTAGCACCAAACCAAGATCGTGCTGTCCTTTCATAAAAACGAAGAACCGTCTATCTGAAAATTTTAACTAAGACCAAGGTTACTGATTTGAGGTCAGATAATTTGTTTAACGCATTGTGTGGGGCACATTTAATTTGAAGGCAATTTGTACACGCCAAAATGATGAAGAGCAGGTAGAAAGCATTCTTCGGTAAGTTATGTGTCAAAGGCCAATGCCATAAGGTCATGTCATTTATTGAGTATATTCTACACAATGATATCTTATGCAGAATGTTCCTGTTCTTCTCGAAGTGATATTTGAATTCGGATTCAGCGCCGCTTCAAAAGTGATGTTCCGGCGATATTCAAGCTTCATCTTACTTGGCCTGACCTGCAGCGTGACCTGACCTGGATTTTGACCTTACATTTGTTCATGTCAATCAGATACAAACGCTATGCTATATATATATATACATACATATGTATACATATATATGCATGTATGTGTGTGTGTGTGTGTGTGTGTGTGTGTGTGTGTTGTGTGTGTGTGTGTGGTGTGTGTCTATATATATATATATAAATATACTCATATTTTCCAGGTAAATCTCCAAGGGAAAGGTCATGTCACTGGATCGAACTAGTATGACCTTTAGCGACCTGAACATGGCAGAAAATGAAGAAATAATATATAATCTGAGCTCTAGGCTATATTAGCTTGCGAACCACATATTCTCTGTGGCTATAACTTGCATGCTTCGGAAGATGTCTTTTTAGTTTGATTCTGACCCGACATGACCTACCCCGTCCGGATCCTTTTTCAATATGATCAACATACATACATTCATCATGTTAATGCTTGAAAGAAACCACGTCGAAAAAAAAACAAACGGCCTTCCTCGAACGATGACCAGGGATTGAAGTCCACGCTCGTATATTGACTCAACATGACCTCCGGCGACCTTATTATCAGTCAAAATTCACATCGAAGGTATGCTTCGAACACTCCATAATCAGAGCGTTCAAACCGCGTTTTGTGTGTTACCATAGCATACGTAGACCGGAAGTTAGGGGGGGGGTGTCAAGCGAAGGTGGATTTGGCAGCCGGCCCGGCGAGGGTTAGGACAATCAGCTAAGGCAAATTGTGATCTGGGCTGCCTTCTACCTAAGATTACCGGGAATGCCTTCTACCCAGGCTAAGATTTTGGAGAAGCAGGGGACAGTGGAATAATATTGGGCCCTAAGCGCTTAAATACTACTGGTATGTCCCGGAGGAAAGTGTTAGCATTTTTCCTTCTGCACCAACGGGTCGAGGAAAAGAGTGAATATGTAGGGCAATATGTGTCACATACATAGCTCCCATGCTAACGTAGAGAAGTGTACAATTTTTGGCTAGTTGTTGGGTCTTAAGAGGCTTAACGACTGCATCGGTCACACAACACACATAACCTCGCCAGGTAAGCGGAGACATACACGCGAAAGTGAGTCGAAATGACGAGTTGCATGTCACGGGGTATAATTTTTCTTGCGCAATGCCATGCTGTAGGGCTATTCTGATTTCACCACTTCACCATGTAGTGAAGTGGTGTTGCTTTTTGCACCAAGCTTCACCATCTCACCATGCAACAGTGATGAGACGTACAAATCACAGATAACGTGATTTCTGAGATTACGGGGAAAGTCTGTCCTAATTGAACATTGAACGGCTCATCCCCTAATGCTTCCCGAAGGGAGACCGAAGTGCGTGCAAAGTGACGTCTTTGATCGTGGGAAAGTCTGGGACAACAATCAATACGTGGTACAATGGTTGTGAGAAGTCGGGGGCAGGCAATCAATACATGGTGCACTGGTAGTGGGAAGGTCGGGGCAGATAATCAATACATGGTGCACTGGTAGTGGGAAGTCGGGGGCAGGCAATCAATACATGGCTCACTGGTAGTGGGAAGGTGGGGGCAGATAATCAATACATGGCTCACTGGTAGTTCAGTATGGCACCTGGGATACAACGGGCTGTCACCGCCGCTCAGGATATAGCGGAAGATGTAGTATGGGTACTATGTTCGCAAGCAACATAATGACGCCTCGTTGCATCTAATCCTGTGTGCTGATGAGGAACATTCCCAAAGACAGGGATTGACCGTTGTCAGTTTGCTACCTCCCAGCTGGCCTGCAACGTCCTTCAACCATTTATTTCTGGATATAATTTAATGGCATGTAGAGGAAGACATGGTGTGCTGGGAGGTTGAGCAGCTGCAGCGTAAGCAGCCTCGTTCTGACACATTTCCACGTGGCTCGGAATCCAGCAGGGAATCCTCTTCATCCCGGGATGGTCTAGATAGAATCCACTATATAATTGGGTTGGATGTGTCTTCCAAGTCCTCCAAGCGTCAGCAGATGCTGAGTGAGTCGCCATGGAGCAAGTGTCAAGCATCATTAGCAATGTCAATAAAACTCAGTGCTTTGTTTATAGCGACTAGTTCTGATGAGCAAGCAGATGTATAGACCGGAAGGAAAACGTTATAGTAATAGGAACCGTCACAGGGGCAATTCGACCACAATTGTTCGTCTTCGAACCATCGATATGCATCTCCATAGAGATTCGTCGCCGTAAATGTTCGTCTCCGTAAAGTTTCATCTTCGCGAAGTTTCGTCTTCGTAAAGTTTTGTTTCGTCTTTGTAAGGTTTCGTCTCCGTAAACTTTCATCTCCGCAAAATTTCGTCTTCGTAGAGTTTCGTTTCGTCTCCGTAAAGTTTCGCCTTCGTAAAATTTCGTTTCGTCTCCATAAAATTTCGTGTCCGTGGAGTTTCGTCTCTGTAAAGTTTCGCCTCCGTAAAGTTTCGTCTCCGAAAAGCTTTGTCTCCGTAAAGTTTCGTCTTCGTAAAGTTTCATTTCGTCTCCGTAAAGTTTCATCATCGTAAAGTTTCTTTTGTCTCCGTAAAGTTTCGTTTCCGTAGATTTTCCTCTCTGTAAAGTTTCGTCTCCGTAAAATTTCGTCTCCGTAAAGTTTCTTGTACGTAATGTTCGTCTTTGTTAAGTGTTCTTTCGTCTCCGTAATGTTTCGTCACAGTAAAGTTTCGGTACGATGACATGGATTCGAGTTCTCTTGGTTAAAGATCTTCGAGAACGACATCACCTTACCGCAGGCTCAACAACGATGTGCCGAGATTTGGTGATGTCAATTTCCAAGGAGAGCTTTAATGATATACCTTCCGTAATCCTGCACTACCTCCCTCGAAGAGCGCGTGATCCTGAGCGCGTGATCCTGAGCGCGTGATCCTGAGCGCGTGATCCTGACACAGAAGGGTGCAGCCCTATCCCATCACCAGTGCTCAATACTGTCTCCGAAGAGTGCGCACTCTCCCGTCACCCGTGGTCAATCCTGACGCAGAAGGGTTCAGCACTCTCCTGTCACCCATGCTCAATCCTGACGCAGAAGGGTTCAGCACTCTCCCGTCACCCGTGATCAATCCTGACGCAGAAGCGAATGCAGACATCTATCGAAAGTCGAATCTTGATGACGTTAAGTTTGGCTACTGGGCAGCCCAAATATCTCCTCAATAAGGGTACAGCTTGATCATAGCTGATATTTGTCGACTAAAGTAGGCACACAGCTTGACGCCGTGAGCCTGATACCAACACTTAGATCTAGTGGTGAGGGATAGGCTATTCCAGCTTTCAGCTATCCCCCCCAGGTTTCTGCGAAATAAGTCGTCGTGTTCGAGGAGAAACGCCAGTTCTGCGAAAAAGTGCGAAATAACTGGACCTGGAAAGTTGGCTTTGCAAAACCAGTTCATCAGATTCTTTAAGAGTTAGAAGCAGAACTTGACAAGCTTCATTTTTGCAAACCTGCAAACGTTGCCGAGCTTAACCATGGGCAAACATCGGATCGAACTGAGCTTGAAACTGCCTAAGACTCCTCGCACAAAAAGATGAGAAGATTTAAGAACAAGTTAATTTCTGTTAACTCGGCGTTGACAGGGATGGGGCGCTGCATTGCCCTCCCCTCTCCTCACATATCGTTTTCCCCAGATATCTGGTAAACTAAGGGGCACAGCGTTTTTGGACTCTCAGTACCACTTCAGCCATAGTCCTGTCCCGGTCAGTAAGTTAGAGCTGACCTACAGCAAGTTGGTATGCCATTATAGCAAGTTCCTATTATTTATATTTTATTTTATTATATTTGTACCGGTTACTTGTCGGTTTGTACTGGCTGCAACAAACTTGTATCGGCTCGAACAAGTTTGTATTGGTTTGTATGGGCTACAACAAGCTCGTATTGGTTTGTATGGGCTGCACAAGTTGGTATCGGTTTGTGTGGGCTACAACAAGCTCGTATTGGTTTGTATGGGCTGCACAAGTTTGTATCGGCATGTATCGGCTGTTACAGAGTTTGTATGGATCCGAATGGCATGATGTCATTGAACAACAATATAGAGTAAACATACCCTAACATCGATCTTATCTCAGATCATCGACATGTCTCCGAATCGCACTCGAATCTTTCGGTGAGTAACATAGAGAACTTAACTGTATTTGAGAATTGTTTGTTTGTTTATTGGCTGGTTCACGACACGCTTTTTGCACATTCACGGCTAATGGCGCCGCCCACACTGTTTCGCCGGTGGGCCGCGGGATTGGGAAATGTCCCGAGCGGTGCGAGTGTCGAACCCGGGACCTTTGTATTTGAGAATTACCTGTCACAAATGAAATAAGCACAACCTCCATATAACGGATATTTAAAGGAGCGACACGTGACATAGTGCAGGTCATCATAGGTCGCATGGTTACTGGTCCCAATCGTAGGCACCGATCCGAGCTATATCTGAATATTGCTTTGTATGCAAATCAGCAACATGAAATCCATATGCAAGAACGATTAGGCCAAGGTGCCCTTAACCTATTGTCAAGCTCATCATGGGTAAAATAATATTGTAATAATATGTTCCAATGTACCATTAATGTATGTTTGCTTATTATCATATC
The DNA here is from genome assembly GCA_034440615.1 of Ashinkailepas kermadecensis. Taxonomy (NCBI): domain Eukaryota; kingdom Metazoa; phylum Arthropoda; class Thecostraca; family Neolepadidae; genus Ashinkailepas; species Ashinkailepas kermadecensis. Next base: position 76,958 of record JAOTOM010003381.1, on the reverse strand, counting down.
CGTGCATTACATGACTTCGGCATTGCGTGCTGAGTTCAATCGGTCCGGAGGTGTCCTTTCGGAAAGTTGCTATATTTTTGCTTCACCCGACCATAACGTCGAGATGCGACGTCGACCATGATTGCAAAAGCGAACTTATGCGCCCATGACACTGGCAAAACCCTGGGCTATTCATTGCCGTATGCACTGAACCGATCTGTCAACTGGGTGTTGATATACATTGGTAGAAAGGTGCGACTTTTAAATTCCCATTTACTTCAGTTGGTCTACCTGTGACGTCATCAATGACAACGAAAATAAAAATGTGTGTGCCCACCTCGAGCATGCATGACACAAGGATATCAAACGCCGTCTGAATCAGCTCTATCCATCCATTGGTTGCTGAGATGGATAGGGGAGAGAGAGTAAACGCACGCCAAGTTAATGGCGTTCGGTAAATTCCGCAGCCAATACTGGAATGATGCCTCGAAAATGGCCAAATTGGCAAACGAGTTGCCTATATTTCTTCAACTTGGCTGATTTACCCCCCCCCCCCACACACACACACACTAAAAAAAACACACCACCCAGTCAATTTCAGATGCAGTAGCTCGTTTTCGGTGGAAAACGTTCGAGCCATTATGAAAGCGGATAGCACGCCTATAAAGCTGAGTGATTAGCGAAAATACATAGTGATTAATATAAATACTAATAAGGGATTACGTCACCGCTGCCATTTAAGTCTGGTAACATATTGTGCAGTGCCACATCAACATGTGACATTGATTGCAGGCAAACAGATAAAACCAAACCTCACGTTCATGACCTGCTTGGCACGCTATAAAATATTTCACCCGGTTAAATATACACCGCCAAATCTAGGTCAAGAGAGTGCCAATTGTAATATTTTATCAGTGCCTCCCCACTCTCCATTATTCGCGGAAAAGCTGATGGGATGTCCACGTCGGAGGCCTACAGTGGACATTGTACCAACTATTTCTTTAACCGAAGATGTAATCATGTTTCGGAATGGAAAGATCTTCAATGTTGCCTTGCACAATTCTTGCATTTTAGCGACGGGAGATATTAGTTGGGAAAATTTCCACTTGATATTTTGACATCATTCCCAGTACAAATGCAATGAACAATAATTTGGTATCATCGAAACCAATTGCAAAATATCTAAATCAACCTCAAATTTGCTACCACATCATGACGAACGTGAGCATGGCGGTCAAATGTGATGTTGGCGCCTCCTTAAAATGTCCACATGGAGCCGCCATCAAAAACAAACTTCCAAACATGATGATATATACCAACATTTTAGGATATGAAGTACTATGTACATTTTCACACAAATTACATCCGAAGTGTCCCTCCGTGGGCCCGCCTATTATTTTCTGAAGTATTGTATGGTGCAAAGAAACCCAATAAACACAAATTCGCTAGCTTGTGGTAAAATATTACCATTTCATTCAGCATGATCACCATGGCTTCTGCTTTACACACCTCTCACGGGTCATTGTCCCTTCATTGCTATTGTGTGCTATAGGTACACAGGTGTGGATCCAGAATCTAGGCTTGGGGAGGGGAAACTAAAGAAAAATCCCAACGTAAAAAGCTCTTCAGGTTTGAACATCTGCCATTTGTTGGGTGTGCTAAAGACAATGATAATCGCATAAGATGTTTTTTTAATAGATTTTGAGGAAACCGCATTTTAGAGCAATATTTCTACAAACATTGGCCTCTTAGGAGGCCATGGCTCCTGTGCCTTCTAGATCCACCCCTGTCGATGCATGTTGTGCATTCCTTGTATATTATCAGACAATATACGTATACGTTACCGTCTTATACATTCAAATTTTATAAGTATCAACTTCAACTTTGCTCCAAATATCGTCGGAAATCTGCTGCTTAGTTTAATACAGCGAAGAATGGCTCTTAGATGCTCCTGGGTTTTAGACATTGCGTGTAAAGAAAATATACGACCTTCAATATACCAGGAGGTGCTGAGTTGACATCAAAAGTAACGTTAAGGATTATACTTTATTGCTCAACGTTTCGGCCAGGGGCCATCGTCAGGAGTGATAAGAAAATGTCAAGCTTAACAATTGAAAAAAGCACGCGGGAAAAAGCGTGCAAAAAGACACGTGGAATGCAGAAAAGCCTCCTTAGTGGTGCAGACACTTAAAGAAACTCCAAACCAGAAACAAACTATGTCAAGATAGAATCCTCTGAGGAAGCCCGAGCCGATTGTCCATATACATATCGATGCATACACTCACGCACATATATAGACATATATCCAATATAACGCGTAATACATAAAATATAATATATGTTTATATCATTTTATGTGATATACCAAGACGTCGTTTGCGTGTTCAGTTGTGGCCGTAGATTACGTATGTGTAGAGATTCGAGGACCTTCAGATCAGCGTTGTCCCTGGCTGTTGCTAGAATTTCTACTTTGAAGTTTGCGTTAGTGTCGCTGGGTTCCATGTTGGAATTTCGAATAACTAGCATTTTATTATTGCAGTACTATTTCATGCAACGTGATCACCATGGGTGATGTGATACCTACAACGTGATCACCATGGGTGATGTGATACCTACAACGTGATCACCATGGGTGATGTGATACCTACAACGTGATCACCATGGGTGATGTGATACCTACAACGTGATCACCATGGGTGATGTGATACCTACAACGTGATCACCATGGGTGATGTGATACCTACAACGTGATCACCATGGGTGTTGTGATACCTACAACGTGATCACCATGGGTGATGTGATACCTACAACGTGATCACCATGGGTGATGTGATACCTACAACGTGATCACCATGGGTGATGTGATACCTACAACGTGATCACCATGAGTGTTGTGATACCTACAACGTGATCACCATGGGTGATGTGATACCTACAACGTGATCACCATGGGTGTTGTGATACCTACAACGTGATCACCATGGGTGTTGTGATACCTACAACGTGATCACCATGGGTGTTGTGATACCTACAACGTGATCACCATGGGTGTTGTGATACCTACAACGTGATCACCATGGGTGATGTGATGCCTACAACGTGATCACCATGGGTGATGTGATACCTACAACGTGATCACCATGGGTGATGTGATACCTACAACGTGATCACCATGGGTGTTGTGATACCTACAACGTGATCACCATGGGTGATGTGATACCTACAACGTGATCACCATGGGTGATGTGATACCTACTTTCTAGAAGGATATTACCCTCTGAATGCTAACTTGGTCTTCGTATACTAGATGTATTGCGGAAAACTATGGAGATTCCTCCCCTCCCCCACACTACTTGCATGGGTGTCACTTTATGACGTTAGTTGGGGAGGGGGGAGGGGGTGAAATGATCGCTTTTGTGGCCAAATCTACGCCGAAAGCCATTTGTACATAACGTGCGTTCATAGACCCATTAAGCTTCAGCCTGATTGCAGAGGGGCCAAATCGACGATTGAGGGGGTCAGAATCATTGGTTCAGGTGCCAGTGCCATTCTTATCACATACAAAGTGGCACCCCGGAATGCTTGGGTGCCTCATATGGTAGACCCATGTGCCGACCTCCAAATCAGAATGACACTTCGCCCGTTGTGAGCACAAATGTTGTCGACTCCCGACGCACGCCGAGCAACTGCCAAAACCACCGAACATTCCTCCAAATTTAGTCGGGCATTCGCTGTCGCCTTGCTGAAAATAGCCACACGAATAGCCAAGCCTGTCCAATAGTCATAACGTAGTGATTTGCTCGTCCGCCGGTAGCGCCGATCTGACCAACACACCTGTTGCATAAACAATCGCGGCTCATCGATTTCATGATTGGCTGCAAGACTACCGACGAGCACTCCGAGTTGAGCGGAATAGTTGAGTGTTCAAGATAAATGCTAGCTTCTCCCTCTGTCTTACGAAGTGTCTGTACGAGAAACTGCTTTGTAACGACGGCCGCTATGCTCGACAAGCGAGTTATTCTACGGCGAAACTGAATGCAAGATCACATAAGCCGCTTGCTTCAAAGACATTGCTCAGGCACCGCGATGGAAGACGTTAGGTTACGATGGAAGACGTTAGGTTACGATGGAAGACGTTAGGTTACTTGGTCCCATTCAATCCACTCAAGGCTTCACACGACAACTTCAGCCTCTCGTTCAGTCTCTAGTTCCTGAATTGGTTCCTCTCCCGGGACAAACCAGCCATTGTCTCCACCAGCCTGGTATGAGTATTGGCGGCGAATGTGTCCATCGTCGCATTGTCTAAAGGGAATACATTTGGCTGATGCCGTCTTCTTCAGATTATTGAGTAGGAGCAGACGTCACTGCAACAATTTCTGAAAGCCAGCGCACAGGGGGTGAGTAAAAACTGAACCGCCAAACCATTTGGTAAGTAAATGCCAAAAGCGATAAGCAAATTATTTTCCATGTGCACGTCCAATGCATATGTCTGTGCAATTGTTCGCGAGCCATGTGGACATTTGCCCATAATTATTTCCATAATACATCTAGTGTAATACATCCATAATACTTCCATAATACATAATACATCATTCCATAATACACATACAAGGCGTGCTGGGCAAATATTCACATGCGGGTTCATGACGTGTGTCTTACTAAACGGATTCGCGTGGGGAAGAATTTAGCTTGAACTCCATTAGTATGGGAGTTCCTAGATAATAAATTCGCATTGGTTGGACACGTTATAAAATGGAATCTACACATAACTCCAACTTGGTTTCATTTGACACCAGACAGGCAGATATGCTCGCGGAAAGCATTCATTTTGCATGTCTATTATAATATCAGCGAACTCAGCAAACCTTGCATGATTATCGAGAAGTTCCACTTTTTTCCACGCCACCGCTCTGGAACGTGAGGGAAATGTGCAGCTCCATGGGGCTCCACAGAAGGGCGTCCCATGCTGGTGCATTAATGGCCACCATTGATGTTCTATGTTCTGGGACGGGGTGCCACCCATTGGTGCATTATTGGCCTTCAACGGTGGCGGTCACCTTTGTTCTGGGACGGTGGTACCACACATTGGTGGATTATTAGCCTTCAATGGTGGCGGCCACCTTTGTTCTGGGACGGTGGTACCACCCATTGGTGCATTATTGGCCTTCAACGGTGGCGGTCACCTTTGTTCTGGGACGGTGGTACCACACATTGGTGGATTATTGGCCTTCAACGGTGGCGGTCACCTTTGTTCTGGGACGGTGGTACCACACATTGGTGGATTATTGGCCTTCAATGGTGGCGGCCACCTTTGTTCTGGGACGGTGGTACCACACATTGGTCACACTTACCGACTCTTCTCAGCATTTTCTGAGTGAACAGCAATAGCCCTTGGCTGAGTTACCTTTTGATGTACCCCTGGCTTCTATGGGGGAGGGGGCAGGGAACTAGATACGTTGGCGGTATTTTTCTGGCTGGCGACGGCAGGCATGTATGTGACTTCTAGCATGCGCCGCTAGTAAACCATTTTCCCCGACATGTGGGCCTGCATGCATGAAAACCTTCACCTTCTGTTGTTTTCGCTCGGCACTGCACACACATGCGAGGCGGGTGGGGCTCATGTCAGGCCGGTGGCTGACGGGGCTCGGGTCATGTCAGTGGTGGGGCTCATGTCAGGCCGGTGGCTGACGGGGCTCGGGTCATGTCAGTGGCGAGTGGGGCTCGGGTCATGTCAGTGGTGGGGCTCGGGTCGGGTCATTGGCGAGCGGGGCTCGGGTCAGGGTCAGGCTGGCTGGGCTCGGGTCATGTCAGTGGCGGGGCTCGGGGGTCATTGGCGAGCGGGGCTCGGGTCAGGGTCAGGCTGGCTGGGCTCGGGTCATGTCAGTGGCGAGTGGGTCATATCAGTGGCGGGGCTCGGGTCGGGTTATTGGCGAGCGGGGCTCGGGTCAGGTCAGTGGTGGGAGGGGCTCGGGTCAGGTCAGTGCTGGCTGGGCTCGGGTCATGTCAGTGGCGGCGCTCGGGTCGGGTCAGTGGCGAGCGGGGCTCGGGTCAGGTCAGCGGTGGCAGGGGCTCGGGTCAGGTCAGTGGCTGGCTGGGCTCGGGTCATGTCAGTGGCGGGGCTCGGGCCATGTCAGTGGTGGGAGGGGCTCAGGTCAGTGGCGAGCGGATCTCAGGCCAAGTCAGTGGCGGGCGGGGCTCAGGTCAGGTCAGCAGCTGGCTGTATTCTGGTCAGGTCAGTGACGGGCGGGATTCAGTTCAGGTCGGTGACACGTCAGGCTGACGACAGGTCAGGTCGGTGAGCGGCAGACGCGTGAGACACAGAGCCGCACTGTGTCTGCCGGCGGTCGGTCCACGCGCTGTGCAGCGGTCGCGGCACGCCTGTTTATTTGTCGTGATGCGACGGTCATCGGGCCGGCCTGCGCCTGGAGCGGATCATGCCGTCACCGACGAGTGACGAGCTTGCGCGGCCACCAGTGGACAAAACCAAGATGGCCGCCGCGCCGGCCGTGCACGCGGCCGTTGGTGCGCCGGGACTGGTCGACGAGCGCAACTGGCGCACCACCCTGCTGCCGCTCCTGACTTGTCTGCTGCGCTCAAGGGTGGGCAGATAGAGAGACTACAATTAGCTTAGTTCAGGAGTCTTTTCTTGTCAACGCGCGCGAGCTCCATGTTTGGTAGGTATGTCCGTCAACGTCATCGATAAATGCCTCGCTTCATTGCAATTGCTTATAAAGCAGCAGCGGTCAATTGTAGGCATGCTGACATGGCACACGAGGAAACACAACAGGAACAGGAGGAACCACAACAGGAACCACAACAGAAACCCCCACAGGCAGGTACATCGGCTCTAGAGGGATTTGTCGTGGTCGTCGTCTGAAAAAGCGCTGTTGTCATCAATCATCGAGTCACCGCCGAGAGGAAAGGAAAGAGGATCTGATTCTGAAATACCATTCAATGTCTATTACATTTCAATGAGCAACGAGCGAATAAAACACTTTTTGGCCAATAATATGTGTGAGCTGGTTGCATGGAAGCTGGACACACCGCCCGATGGCAAATTCCCTATTATATGCACATTGTCAGCCGAAAGTTTAGCATGCCCACAACGCTGGGCACGACACTCCATTATTATAGAATGACCAGTGTGTCGCTTTCTGAAATTTGTCAGATTGTTCAGGTTGATATGGTCCTGCCTATGGAAAATTATTTCCTGTGTCACTTGAGGCCGGCCTCAGAGGTCGGCTCAACGGGCCGACCTACACGGTAAATCGCGAGCTCAGTTGAGTTGGCGTCTGTGAGAAGTCCGTGACAAAAACACCTTATCGGATTTCGTGATGTTTATCACAGTTCCGTTGCAGGGAATCAGCACATCAGCGGAAGGAGTAGGCTTGAAAGGGACCGAAATAGCCGGCCGTGTCATTGTCGCACGCTCAGATCAGGTCAAGCGAGCCGATCAGATCAGATCGGCCGAGGCTGAGCTCCATAATCGGTAGACAGTACTGCTCCCGGGTGCTAAGCGATGATTGGGTGGCATCTGAAGATCGGCTTACGGAGGAAATGGGCCGCTCTTCCATTAAAAAGAGTCGTAGTTTACTGCTTGGGTAGCAGCGATGACGGTAATGCTGACGCTGGGTAATGGTACTCCACAGCCATTCTGCTATTTTAGCATTAAGTTGGCAATTGCATGGAAAGAATAAGTCATTAATGCCTGCAGTAGCCCACAATGATTTCGGGGTGCCACTCTGGATAGAGGCCATGCGGCACCACAAAACAAGTCTGGATAATCGACGCGCACACACGCACACACACACACAAACAAAGACACATCAACATAAGCCTAATACTTTTGAAGTAGCCTAAATGTCAGATAAACCTTTTTTTCCAATGAGACAATTCTCCTTGGATAGGAGCTCCATTTGGCCGGAAACGCTCCGACGCTAGTGATTCGATTTTATGTGTTTTTTGTTTGTTTTTTTAATAATAAATTTAATCCGAGTTCTTGCTGGGGTGGCTTTATGAACCAGGGTCCTATTGCTAAGCAGAGCTTGTTGCGTGAACCCTGGCCCCACCACCCGATCCATGAATTCTTAACGTGCCGTCAATGCACCGACACGGCCACCCACCCGGTAGCTCGTCCCCGGCCTTATCGGGCCAGCTGCCAACTGACCCTCCCAGCCGGTGGCTAAATGCGAGCGCGCGAAGCGACTCGAACCCTGTGTTGCCAGGACAGGGGAGACCAATGCAGGCCAGCACTCTAGCCAACTGAGCTACCGGGGCGGCAAGTTGGCAAGTTTTTTTTTCTGATTTGGATTTGATGTATTATTGATCTTGAAGCCGACTGGCTGTTCTCCGTGTTGTTCTAACTACTCACATTTTCTAACCGAATTGTATTGAACCACTGTTCTGGCTGTCAATTGATTCGGACATGAATTAACTTTCATGGGTCCGGATTGAATTGGATCAAGGTCCAATCCATCTGGGCGCCAAATGACCCTGCAGTCGGCGCGCCCTTAAACCCAAATAATCAATCAATCAATCAATTAATCCATATTGTGTTCTATTAACCCAGTTCTATTAACGTCTTTCCGGTCAGATCCTCACACCCCGTTTAGGAGGGGGTTGGTATAAACCTCATATAATCTCCAAACTAAGCATCGCACGAAAACGAAAGAGGTGCCATCGGAAAGCGCTCGACGGGTAGGGCCAGAAACCACCCCTAAATTGCATCCCGCCAAAAGTGACGTCACTAGGGGTCTATGTTTTCACAACAGACCTCATGTTTTTGGCTCTGGGGAGTTCATTTTAGGGGAGATGTGAAAAACAGAATTATTTGGAATCAGAAAAGGAAGGCGAAATCGACCATGGCCCTACAATTTTTGCCCACCCAAAAATCAACATTGTAATTTTTCAAAATTTTCAACATTATAAGTTTTCACTTTTCCATTATTTTAATTTTTGTAATGGGTAGAGCGGACCGCAAAACGTTGTTTGAAGTCAGCTTGCTCTGATAAAATTCTTACTTTAGTCAGAATCTTCGATTTTAGCCACTATGGTCAAATATGCAAAACTAATGTCATCAAAACCGAAAAAAAATCCTCTGGTGCGTTTAGTTTCCTCCCTAAACGCTGAAAGTTTCATTAAATCATCTTTATCCGTTAAAGCGTGACGACTGGTTGAACTTTTCTGGAGGTGACCTCATTTGACCTTGACTAACTCGTTGACCCTAGATGACCTGACCTCACAATTATCACACAATGGACCAAATTGATGTGGGGAAAAGGTATGCTAAATTTCGGCGCGCTCCCGCGCGCCGTTCGTTCCTTGTCCGCGGAAAACCTTACGGGTGGGGTGCATATCAACCCCCCCCCGAGGCTTAATAGCGCGTGGACAGATCACGAGTAATGTCACTGACTGGAGGATGTTCTCAGCAGTTAGAATTTCAACTTCCGGAGTTGAGGAGGGGGACAAATCACCCTACTTGATCTAAGATTGTTGAAAAAGAAATTAGATCGACTCAACATTTTTTTTCCGATCTGCGCAACACAAATTCCTAGTTGTGTGATGGATGGTGCTTAATATAGATAGAAGATTAAGAAGATGGAACGTAGATCAGGTACTTCAAGCATTGACAACCAGTGAACCATACGATTATAGTTTGAAAATCGTTTCATATGCTTCCTTGTCGAGAGTTGCGACGTCGACTGACGTACCTGTTGTGTCCATCTCAGTAGCCCCTAGACCAACCCGTTGAAATGTTGAGTACCTGAAGCCTTCTGAGAAGACTCGCGAATTTCCCAGACTTCTGAGAAGACTCCGGAAATCTCGCGTCAGGGCCCAACAACTGGCGTCTGGGTCCCAAAAATTATAGTCGGAACCACGAAAATCGACGCCTGGGCCCGAACTATCGCGCCGGAACCTCGAAGGATCGTACCAGTGTACGAAGTGTGGCGAAGGCGCCGAATGCGCTAAGCGGGTGTGTACGTGCTTACTATTTAATATTTAAAAGTATTTAAAAGAAGGGTGAACAATTTTTTTAGACAGGAAATTCTTGTTTTTGAGTTCTAATTTTTTATGGATGAGGCGAGATTTATTCGAAGTAAGTGTGCACGGCACAGACCCCTTTAAGCAGGCATGGATGCAGTTTTAAAATTATTGGTAAGGCATTCAATCCACATGTATTAAGAGGGATCAAGGGAATAGGGATGGATAGCTCGGGTAGATAGGCATTGATAGGTGTACGGGATGTTGGTGGATGGTTTCTTTAGGATGTGGTGATGGTTGGGGTGGGTCTTTTTACCGGGCTTATGGTATCTTCCATTTACAGACTTAACTATATGGGCCCTTGTGGCTCTTATTAAGTCTAAACACTTTATGACTTCATGAGCGTGAAATATAAAAGCAAGGAAGTCATGTGACAATTATGCTTTGCCTAGTTGGGACCCCATCTGGAATATTGTGTACAAGCATGGAGCCTTTACATAGAAAGACATATAGACATGCTAGAAAGAGTGCAGTGCAAGGCTGCCTGGCTTATTAGTGGAGGAGGGCATTTATAATACAGGGAGATATGTATGGCTTTAGATATGTACTCACTGAAGCATAGCAGACCAAGGGGTGATGGGATTGGGGTCAGACGGTAAGACGGAAGGCAGTACAAGGGCTGTCTAATGACAGTTAGATGCTCTTTCACTTAGAGTATCACACAGGGGTTGTTAACTCAGGTTTGACAAGTCAAGGCGCGGGGGTGTAGGATCCTATTCAGTTGGGAGGGCTCCAGTCCTCCCCCCCCCCAACTTGCAGCTCAACCCCCATCCCCCCCACACACACACACACTTGGCAGCCAGTTCCCCAAACTTTGGACGTCAAACCCATGAAAACTCAAGCAATGCTGCATAAATGTCGAGTACGACATACATACCCGTGTTCAATCTAGGTAGGTGTAAGATTGCCCAAAATTTATATTGAGTGGTAACGATATTCTCGCTGTTCTTCGAAGTATTCTTTAGTATTGGTTGTGACTGTCCTCTTTGATGAATTGAAATAGCACAAGCAATCCTATTTTAAGCTTTCTCAAATCGATCATCACACTGGTCATTTAGCACGGATCCCAATGTGCAGTTTGCTATGTTGGTTACATTTTGTTTCTTTCGTACTGTTTTTAATCCGTTTTGTTGGACGGAAATTTGAAGTAACATATATACATATCATAAAAGCAATAATGAAATTCGTCGCAATGCAAAGCGAGAGGGGGATAAGTCGTTCGGAACTGAGTGGATTATCCATATTCGATAGTAGTTTTTCGATTTACCATTTCCGGATAATTTTGTCCCCGGATAGGCTAATTTCATGGAAAACTGGAAAAAGGAAAATAATAGTTTTGGAATTAATGCTTTTTAAGATGGCAAAATAAAGCGACCCAAATCCGAGGAGGAATTGGTATTTGGGAGTACACAAGGTTGATCGACCCAGGGTTAAGCCCTCCCTCCCCAACTGATCTTGCGATCCTACACCACTGTCTAAGCGTAGGACAGTTAAATGCCCACAAGTTTTCAGTCAAAGTGTGGTTGAATAAAGTAACAGGCTGCCTGGTGATGCAGTGGGCAGCCCCTCATTTAATGCATTATTGGTAGGGTGGACCAATTCTTCCAGTCCAATAATCTTATTTTTATTCAAGGTTGAGCAGTAGGGAGGTGGGAATTTGGGTGGATTCATTGGAATTGATAATAGTAGGTTTTAGGACATGTTTGTAAATGGGAAGTTATGTTAGTAACATGTTTGCATCACAGTGGATTTGGTACTTTCCTTTTGGTATGTGATGCTGATACACTGGCCAAGGCAACACAATGGGGTAGATAGCTACTTTTGAACGCAATATATCCTTTTGATTAGGGTGTTTCAGTATCTTTTTTTTCTCATTTTATAATACCTTCCGTTTATAGGCTTAACCCTTAGCACAGATGACCCCCTGGGACCTTTATTAAGCCAAACACCCGATGACTATGATCTTAATGAAACATCCATGAAATGAGAGCAACTGGCAGAATCACTTCTAAATGCATTACTTCCATACTGCATGGTAGCTAGTGCTAAGCATGAAAGGTTGGGTCGTAAACAATGATGAAGAACTGAAAAAAAATGGAGGGTTAATTACAATTCCCCTGCTGAATCAAGCTACACGTCACAGCACTCCATGGCTTAGATAAACTGCTTGGGACACATACACATCCCAGACCCCAGGGTTAGAAAATCGCTTTGTTCTGGATGTTTGCCATCCCGAACATTATCCTCTAGAGAGGATAATGATTATGACAATGATCATGATAATTATCCTCTAGAGAGGATCTAGGAACCATCTAGAGAGGCTTCCTAAAGACAAAGGCAATTTCCCAGAGCGGTAGCTCTGGAAAATTTCCCATCCCATTATTCACACCTTCCCGCCCCCCCCCCCCGAAAAAAAAAGATTATTCCGTAAATTCAGGATTCCAAAGCAGAAACCAAACCCTATTCCCTGTACAATATTGTTGGCTTGGGACAACATTTAATCATTGGTATTACAGTATTGCGTGGCAAGGAACTGCACCAAGTATGCTTTCCTCAGCTTTTGAACATGCTGACCAGTGTTTGTATTGCTCCACTGGACTAGTATCCCCATACACCAGACACGCTTCAAGTAATCATGACTTAGCAATGCTGCTGACCGTGTCGTTTGTGGTACTTCGCATGGTTTGCCATTGGGAAATGCAGTATTTTTAACAGTAATCTGAGTTTGTAATGCTTGGGCCATTCATTGATAATCACAGCCGGCTCTTGCTATCATGTCTATGACTGACCATCTCTGCTGATCACGAAGCTAGTATTTTGTGCGGCCTGTGTGCATGTAGTGAACAGTGAGCATGCGACATTACCCTGCAGTTACAAATGCTAGTGAATAGTGAGAGGTAAATGACTGGATGCTAGTTAGTTAGTTAGTTGGGCTTAAGTACGCTTCGACCAGTCATGATCATTCGCGCCCAAAATGACTGTTGCCAGATTTACGATCATATGGAAGCTAAAGCGTTGTTATTTGAATCATGTTAGCGTCTATTGGGGCGACGACCAATACTTGCGCATTGGATTAAGAGTTGTGGTGTTAGCCGTCAATATGCAACAGCCGGGTAGTGTCTGATATTCTGCAGGCGACAGCCCGGGAGTGTCTGATATTCTGTAGGCGACAGCCCGGGGGTGTCTGATGCTCTGCAGGCGACTGACTAGTTGTGTCTGATATTATGTAGACAACAGCCAGGCCACCTTTTTTCACCTCTGACGGTGAGTCTGTGGCCCTGCCCAGCGGATTATCACTGGTGGCCGAGACTCGTGACCGGCCCACGAGGCAGGGTGGCGACTTGCATGTCCCCTAGTCACGCACCGAAATTGGAAAGGACGATTTTGCTGCCGCGCGGCACGGCGGTACAGCGGCCTGCCGCCTGACGTGCTCTGGCCTACGCTCCCACCGTGCGGTCCCCATCTGAAGCGCCTACTGCACAGGGATCCCAGGGACTGGCGCCCAGCTTTGCTCTGCACACTACTACACTACAATCTGTATCTGTGCTGCGCGTTACATGTTGCATCAATGTGCTGCGCGATACATGTCACTGCCTCCGACTTCTTTTTACACCACCGACGTGGAACCGCAATGGCTACAAGTCGACTGTGCATGGCTCTAATATATGTCCGAGCCTGAGTCTGAGCCTAAGTCTGAGTCAGACCTGTGCGATTGCTCATTGACCTGCCGCCAAACGTCGCCCAACACCAGTGGGCTCTCCGGGGCGGCTGAGCGCGAGGCACCGAAGACTCGGACAGAGTCGGACTCCGAGAGGAAGGGGAGGGGAGAGGGGGCGGAACCCTCGGGCGGCGGCGCGAGCTGGCAGTCGCTCCGCCGCCGAGGCGCGGGGAAGGTCATAGGGCTGGCTGGTGGGGTGTAGGTAGACGCGTCGGTGTAGTGTTGACGAGCGACGGAAACCGGAGAGGAGCAGCAGTGCTCCCGCGTTCTGTCGATAGCCACACACCTTGGAAGCTGGTGAGTACAGAACGTGTTTCATTTTGCTCCGCTGCCGCTGTGTTTCCTCCCCTCCTCTAGACGAGGCACAAGATAGAGGATGATCCGCGAATGATAAAATATGGAGGCATGATGATTGCGCACGGTCCCTGTGAATTATGTTTAAAGTCTATATACGTATGTATCGGTGATCGGGTCTTTATACCAGGTACGTACATCGCCTTCGCCCAATGCCGTCGTGTGCAGCCGTGGTGTTACTCATCCTATTAGACACTACTAAGTTGAACGCCATTGACTGCTCTTCCGTGGAAAATGTGTGTGGTGTAGCCCACCCCACCATACTATGACTGAATTTGTACTAGTACCATCAGTTGGTGCTGTATGGAATGCTGAATTTATGCTCATAGCAAGTGTGAAAGTAATTGTAAAATGCGTAAAATAGTGAAGTATGAACACATTAGAATACCAAAGCATAATATATGTAGACCAATGAAATATAATGAATTCCAAATAAATGTTAACCCAAAAACTTTGAGAGATACTCGTGTGCAAATGCATGACCCCTGTATGGCATGGCATACGTGCGTATGGCATGCAGCGATTGGCTTCCATCCATACGTCTGGTGGATGTGGCGTCGCGAGCTATTTGGAAGATGACCTGCTAGTCGGGTCGAGGTCACCTAAGATTATGCACACTATGTACTGAATCTGAACTGGCTTTTCCTGTGCATTACAACGACAAGGAGATAGCCGGCCATCCCAAAATATATTTGAGCCACTCCTGGCAGGTACAATACTGAGTGAACAAGGTAAAACACTGTGACAAAAGAAGAGTGACAAAAGCGGCTGTAAGAGCGGAGTTGGTTGACGGAGGGCGGATGTGCTTGCTGTTTTGAACGCTTTTTTCTCGTTTTATACACTGGTAGACTCGTTCGAGCCTCGTCCCCTTGAATGGAAATTAAAGATTCATCTGAGTATTTGTGTATTTGTGTACTTCTCCAGTAAGAAGTTAATTCGTTGGGTCATTTTGGGAAGGCCCAAATCACTCGGGTGGAAATGTTGTACTTGAAACTTGTAAAGAGGGTACAGTTAATTAAGTTAAGAACATAACCTTTTGGGATATTTTCAGAAACTTCTTACCTACAAAAATATATAATGAATTAAATTCCACGTAGCTCATCGTACAGGATAGCACGCTAATCTTGATCTTTGTGTATATAGTGCATAGTGTCACATGTGTGCGACGAATTACTACTCTTCGCTGGTATATGTGTGTCGGACCAGTTGTACAGATTTCTTGTAACTCAGATTCCTCAGCGGGGGTGGAAACCATATGCCTTTGCATTGGTGGCACCGATTACCTCCTTGGTGCCAGGGGTTTCGAAAATTGTCATCCTCAACAATACATCACATATTTTCAGGTATTTGGCATTGAAGAGGTCGGTTACCTTGACCTTTGCGCATGTCACCTGTGTTAAGCTATGTATTCATTTTACATCTCATCAACATTGAAGAACGACATGGCATTTATTTTATGATCGGATCCGATAACTACGGCAAATGCGGGCGACTGATGACACCGACATCGACATGTTTGAGCTGACCTGAGGGTTCAACCAAGGGATAGGGAAAACATAAAATTGTTTCAAGTACCTAAAATCAGATCAAGGGTATAGGTCCACCATGCCGTTTGCCACATGTATGTCTTGCTTACAAGGAGCGTTGGTGGCAGGAGGTGAAATTTCTACCCGCCCCCTCTCCCCATTACGTGAAGTGGAAAATTGTGCCGCTCTGCGGGGGTTAAGTTAAGTTAAGTTAAGTTAAGTTAAGTTAAGTTAAGTTACTATTTTTGGTTTAAGGTTGACCACAAACGAGTGTGTTGCGGGATTTCCCGCATTGTGGATATATGTGATTCTTGCTGGCATGGACTATTTGTGTATCTTCATAACCTTCATTACATTGCCAAACATTTTCGGTTCCCTGTTGCTAGACCATGTTTTATATGACCTTATGGGGATAAGCTATCTAATTACATCAATAAACACTGCCGTGGAGCTCGCAGTGGTCGTCAGGATCCCCGTGGAGCCCGCGGTGGTCTTCAGGATCTCCGTGGAGCCCGCAGTGGTCGTCAGGATCCCCGTGGAGCCCGCGGTGGTCGTCAGGATCCCGGGGCCCGCGGTGGTCGTCAGGATCCCCGTGGAGCCCGCGGTGGTCGTCAGGATCCCCGTGGAGCCCGCAGTGGTCGTCAGGATCCCCGTGGAGCCCGCGGTGGTCGTCAGGATCCCCGTGGAGCCCGCGGTGGTCGTCAGGATCCCGTGGAGCCGCGGTGGTCGTCAGGATCCCGTGGAGCCTGGTGGTCGTCAGGATCCCCGTGGAGCCCGCGGTGGTCGTCAGGATCCCCGTGGAGCCCGCGGTGGTCGTCAGGATCCCCGTGGAGCCCGCGGTGGTCGTCAGGATCCCCGTGGAGCCCGCGGTGGTCGTCAGGATCCCCGTGGAGCCCGCGGTGGTCGTCAGGATCCCCGTGGAGCCCGCGGTGGTCGTCAGGATCCCCGTGGAGCCCGAGGTGGTCGTCAGGATCCACTGCCAGCGACCGCGACCACCTGCTACTTTGTGCTGGTGTATTGGCCTCCAAGCGCCATAAGTGTTTCTTCTATGTCACTTTTGGGTTTAAAATCGTGGTAGTTGTAAATACGCCATAAATACGCTTGCAAAAAGTGCTGAAATGTTGATTTTCACACGATGTCACACACACAGTTAAATTGGCGATGTACAAGCAATATCGGTTATTATTTTGCACCTTTTCGATCTTACGGAGCAGTTCAATTTGGTGTGAAAATATGAACTGGGCAACGAATGTGCTTTTAGCAAACATTGACTTATTAACTTCCAAAATTGCGCCAATAGCCAACGTACAAATGAAATATGCACAGTTGTTAAATTTTTATACCCAAACCCATGCAAAATCTGCCAGCTATAAAATCGTGTCCAATACTCTCCCATGCTTTGCGCGTTTGCTGCGTTACCTAGTGTTTAGGATACCTTGGTTCAGCTACAGCACTGTCCAAAACAAACAAAATCGTTGAGTTAGCCTAACTCTTCCACGGAATCGATTAATTTAGCCTCACGGTACTTTCGGAGCAACGGTACAAAGACACCACCGAGCCACAAATACAATGTTGAGCAAGACATACAATTGTATGAGAAGCGCAAGAGCTCGCTGCCAAAAATCCCAGACCGTCGGCGAGGTCTGGGATTTCCCAAGAAGTCGGCTATAGTCTCGCTACTCTAAAAAAAAGTGCTCTGGGCCTGGACCTGTACCCATGCAATTTCTGGACAAGGCAAGTACTTTTTCAAAATAATTATGTAAACAGGGCCATCTTTTCCAAGCGACTAATATGGCTGTGCCCAGTATCCGAGATGTTTTTGCGCATTTGCTTCACTGGCCAAGCCCATTTCCACTTGGATAGCCGCATCACCACCCATAACAACATATTTTGAGCATCATGCACACCAAATATGGTGGAAGAAAATCCCCTGCACAGCTCCAAGTGTACGGTGTGGTTTGCCATAAGTAGCTCGGGAGTCATAGGTTCTGGTTCGGGGACCGAGAAGGACGCACCCAGACCGTCAATGCAGAATAGAACGCAAGAATCTTCACGCAGTTCGGGACAGCTCTCCAGCAAAAACAGGCCGACACTGCAGCTGTATAACAGACAACCTGAAGTTTATTCAGGATCAGCTTGGGGCGCTCGTGACCTTGCGGAAGAGGCAGCACCAGTGGCCGGCGAACTCTCCCGACCTGAGCCCACTGGGCCACTTCCGACGGGCTACTTGAAAGACAATGATGTATCAGAAGAATCCTCAGACCTCATGACAGCTGGAGAGGGCCGTGGGGGATGCTGCTCGTTCTATCTCAAGTGACACGTGCCGGAAATCACTCGACGGTGTGAATAAAAGTGATCACTGTGTCTGCGGGGAGCGTAGGCCATGTGCGTGCGTTCTGGCAGGCGCGGAGGTGGCCCAATGTGGCTTCAATGTTCGGTGGTTGCATTTCCATCAAACAATGCACGTTTTGATATATAAATCATGCTGTTCACTGGATTTGTTCGTGAACTATGTTCAACTAAAATGTGCCAATATGTGTGAGCATTTGTGCTTTCAGAATTCCCATAAGGCTACAGTTATTCCACGCCAAGCCTGGTTAAGTCACGTAAAAGTGGTAAAAAATGGTTCGGTTTGTTAAGCTGACTTTAATTGCTCGATAATTACCTTGGCCTATGGCCCCGTTAGTTACATGTCCGAAGGATCACTAGCTCTAAACTAATATGGCCCCAGAGTCTGGCTTCTGAGAGCGAAAGTCACAGCCACCACCATCACCACCACCATCACCACCACCATCACCACCACCCTGAAAATGGCATGCAGTAAGCCATCCTAGCTTCCGATGTTGTTGGGCATGTTCATCCCATTCTCCTCAACTGAACGATATTGAGCGAAGTCTTGAAAAGAGCGTGTTCAGCACATCCCATTGAATATAGCCCGATGTTTAGCTTCGTGGTCATATATAGATCCATGTAGATGTGTTGAATTGCGTTACGTAAACGTCCAATTTATAGATATTTGCACATGGATTATTCGAGGCGAGGAAGAAGGGGCGGGGATAGCCGAGTAGTTGAGGTGTTGAGCTTTGGGTACCAAAGGTCCCTGGTTCAACACTCGCACTACTCTGGGCATTTCCCAATCCCGCAGCCCACCGGCGATACAGTGTGGGTGGCGTCATCAGCGGTGATCGTGTATAAAGTGCGTCGATAACCACCCAATAAACAGAGGCGAGGAAGAAAAGCTCCTCACCAAATAATTATATGTTGATGCTAAGCTTATGAATTCATCATATACCTCAAGCACACGATAAACACAAACACGGTCTCTGCCACTCAAATATATTGGAGAGCTTCACCTGGCATGTTTCCGTTCCCAAGTTACAAACTACCGACCAAGCTTATTTGTCGTATTTTCTGTGACCTTG
The DNA here is from genome assembly GCA_034440615.1 of Ashinkailepas kermadecensis. Taxonomy (NCBI): domain Eukaryota; kingdom Metazoa; phylum Arthropoda; class Thecostraca; family Neolepadidae; genus Ashinkailepas; species Ashinkailepas kermadecensis. Next base: position 57,918 of record JAOTOM010003381.1, on the reverse strand, counting down.
TTGCACGTTCAGTGACCTCGCTGCAGTATTGAGCGTGAAGTGGTGCACTGGTAGCTGGGAAAAGCGGCTCCGCAGCGCGCCTTCAGCGTTTCAGTCGCACACCTTTCACGATGGAATCGTAGGACCGCCGCCAATAAGTCGACGTCCACACTCAGCTGCCGGCACGGACCGTTCGATGTCGCTCAGCGCGATGGTTGATGACCAAGCGATTCACGACGGCTGCGCACTCAGGTGCTGGCTCAAAGTCGCGTTCGCCATGATGGCACACGCTGTGCTATTTCACTAATGCTTGCCACGCGTCGTCTACAAGCGCCCGCGGCTCGAATGGAACGGGCGACGTCACAGTGAATGGAACGGGCAACGGGACAGTGAATGGAACGGGCGACGTCACAGTGAATGGAACGGGCGACGGGACAGTGAATGGAACGGGCGACGTCACAATGAATGGAACGGGCGACGGGACAGTGAATGATCGAAGCGCCGCCAGCCTTGACGCATGATCCACTGGCACATCCTTGGCACATGATCCACTGGCACATCCTTGGCACATGATCCACCGGCACATCCTTGGCACATGATCCACTGGCACATCCTTGGCACATGATCCACTGTGACGCCATGCGTGCATGTTTTTGAGCACAGACAGATATGTGCCTTCATGTGACATGCAGCATGCAGACTATAGTTTCGAATCTACGCAAGTTCGTTTCCAAGTGAATCAATGGACAATGCACGTTCCTCGCCTAGCTTGTAAGTTTGCATGCGAGTAAGGCTAAAGGCCCTCTGCTTGCAATTATATACGGTAAAAATGGTGATTTCGTCTAAACGTGAAATGATTCGATCGCTTAGCCCCAGCAGTCTTCTCAGCTTGCGTAACTACAATTGCATATGTGCTCACACGTAGGGACTCCAATTTCCTCAGGCAGCAACCAGTTAGTGTATGATAGGTAAACGCATTCTGATAACTAATATGGGGCACACAGGCACGCATTCATTTTGCTTGATGCTGCAAGTTCAGAGAGCATGGACAGCCTAGCGAGTGCGGATGCACAATTTCATGAAATGATGAAACATTCCGAAATAATAAATATAGTTTTACTGTTGGACTTTAGGTACTTTTTAATTGTTGAGTGGGCTGGTATGCTCCACAAAGATAGATATGCCATATACTGTGCATTTTATTATCGATAGACATGCCTGAGGGATGAGAACATACACATAGCTACGTCCTCATACCAGAATAAGGCGCCCGAAGCGGCACCGGGCGAGCAAGAGTATGTGCTGAATGCGCAGATGAATTCCAACCTGCGTGTATATCAGTCATTTTAGCACATGTCATCGAGTGTTCATATCACCACGAGCCTCGAAGCATGCGTGCAGAGCTAAAACGATGTCGGCTGCGATACATTCATTCAATTGCATCACTAAAAGCATAAATCGAAAAGGTCATTCCGCCCTGGGTCGGAACTCAAGAATCCCAGTGGCACGGATCAAAGATTTCACCGGTTCGCCACCAAGGAGTGATACGGTGCGGCAGCTATGTTCAGCTGCTCACGCGCGGGGATATCACCGCAAGCCTCTTGCTTTGGACGAAAATTGACTGTACTTCAGGAGAAATACTGGGATAGAATTGATCAGTCTCAAAATGAAAAGAACAGCTTTGGCTCTGAGCGAGATCGAATCTCCTTCTTTAGATGAAGATTGAGAGCATTTCATGAAGAAGGTCAGGGTAAAAAGTGGTAAGCAAAGTTAAAAAGCACATCTAACTGAGCAAAGAAATTACAACGAGGAACGATGCAACAAAAAAAGCTACTGTGGTTTGAAGAGCGTGGCGGCCATGCTACGCCGCTTACATGAAGGTCTGTTAATTATACACGGCAGCAGACTCGCTATACATATACACGGCAGCAGACTCGCTATACATATACGTGGCAGCAGACTCGCTACACATATACACGGGAGCAGACTCGCTATACATATACACGGCAGCAGACTCGCTATACATATACGTGGGAGCAGACTCGCTACACATATACACGGGAGCAGACTCGCTATACATATACGTGGGAGCAGACTCGCTCTACATATACACGGGAGCAGACTCGCTATACATATACACGGCAGCAGACTCGCTATACATATACGTGGGAGCAGACTCGCTACACATATACACGGGAGCAGACTCGCTACACATATACACGGGAGCAGACTCGCTATACATATACACTGGAGCAGACTCGCTATACATATACACGGCAGCAGACTCGCTATACATATACACGGCAGCAGACTCGCTATACATATACGTGGGAGCAGACTCGCTACACATATACACGGGAGCAGACTCGCTATACATATATGTGGGAGCAGACTCGCTATACATATACACGGGAGCAGACTCGCTATACATATACATGGTAGCAGCCTCGCTATGCATGTACACGGGAGCAGACTCTTTATACATATACACGGCAGCAGACTCGCTATACATATACATGGGAGCAGACTCGCTATACATATACACGGGAGCAGACTCGCTATACATTTACACGGGAGCAGACTCGCTATACATATACACGGCAGCAGACTCGCTATGCATATACACGGGAGCAGACTCGCTATACATATACACGGGAGCAGACTCGCTATACATATACATGGGAGCAGACTCGCTATGCATGTACACGGGAGCAGACTCGCTATGCATGTACACGGCAGCAGACTCGCTATGCATGTACACGGGAGCAGACTCGCTATACATATACATGGGAGCAGACTCGCTATGCATATAAGGGAGACCGGGTCTTGTTGATGCATGGGATGGTTGATGCAACAGCATTTTCTCCAAAAGTATGATGTCGGTTGCCATGACTACCACGCATGTTGCTACTGGCACGCTCTTCTTGCGGCAAAAGCAAGCGCAGGTCCTCTCGACCCGCGGCTGCGGAATGGTGACGATGTGGCATATTTTTGGAGGGAAAGTAAAATTTGAAGGTCTTTGCCTCGCCTTCAATTTCTAATTTATCGTCCACTTGCTAACTGTTTAGGTGTCGGCTATGATTACCATGTTCTTTCAGCTTTGCAACTGCGAAATGGTTTTGTCGTTTGCCGCTACACTGTACTCGCAATATTCCATAACATGTTGCGCCTGCACCAGAAGGCCCGCGGGGTAAGTTGATACCGCCGGCATCAACCTAATCAGCCTGTATCAACATCAGCCTCTATCAACATTTTGTGGGCTGGTAATGAAATAAAACCACCGCAGAGTTCCCTATTTTCATTGAGGTGTGCTAAAACTGTTTCAAGATAATCTTATTCAATATTTCTACGGACATTTCTCTCCGGACGGAAAAGACTGAACGAAGGAAAAGGTGCAGCTACGGAATGAACGTTCGCGCATTCCATAAATGGCATAAACCATGCGCTATGGTCAGACAGGACACAAACCAGCATTATGAGTGTAAGCGTGAATTATGTACCCTTCGGATGACGTTAGCTAATGCCATATATGGATAATATATTTTATGTGACATACATTTTGTCAACTTACCCCACTGTCAGCAACAACTTACCCCTATCGCCTGGTAAGCTGATGAACCGGTAGTTGTGCGACGTTTTGCTCTCTGGTGCCAGAGGATGTCACGGGAAAAACATTATCGTGGATGATACTAGAAGGTTTAGTCTTCGCGTAGGTGCAGCTATCTCCTCGCTACCCTTCCAGTGATGAGTTATTTTGAGTTTGACCAAAATTGTATCAACTAGTCCCGGCCTCCCCTACACGGCAGTAAACTCGCTATGCATATACACGGCAGCAGACTCGCTATGCATATACACGGGAGCAGACTCTTTATACATAGACCGGGAGAAATTCGCTATGCATATACACAGGAGGAAACTCGCTATACATATACACGGGAGCACACTCGCTATACATATACACGGGAGCAGACTCGCTATGCATATACCTGGGAGCAGACTCGCTGTGCATATGCACGGGGGCAGGCTCGCTATGCATGTACACGGGAGCAGACTCTTTATACATATACACGGGAGCAGACTCGCTATACATATACACGGGAGCAGACTCGCTATGCATATGCACGGGGGCAGACTCGCTATGCGTATACATGGGAGCAGACTCTTCATACATATACGTGGGAATGGACTAGCTAGGGCTTTGCCCTCGCTCGTAATTGTCAAGATACAGGCTTCTCTAATATTTCACCATATGTGCGTGGGTGTTAGTTAGTGCTCTTGAAAGCCCATATGCTATGGAAATGGCTCCTATAATACCACTTCTTTCGAATTTCTAAACGAAGTAATGTCTGCAGGCCTTAGTCTGCACCAGTGTATATCTGGGCGTACTCTTGTACAACCATTGGTTGGGAGTGAACTTGGCTAATTTTATGGTGTTCAACATAATATATCCAAGCACCAATCGGAGTTTTACTTTTCAACGTAGCCTAATCAACGTAGGTGAGAGCTTCGACATGCTTCCAAGTGTAGCGCAATACAAGGCAATGTTTTCCACGGGCGCACAAACTCCACTGAAGCCAACTGAACGAAGGACTTTTCGCTGGTTGCATGGCGTGCATTTAAAGCTTCGGTGCTTCCGGAACCAGCCGTGGCTGTAAGTACTGTATATTCAGAATTGCGGTAGCGCCAACAGCCTCGAATTCAATCTCGTGTGAAGACAACCAAGCCTTATATTACGCTACACATCACGGGACACCCCGGAGCTCGGCAGGAACCACAATCAGCATTCCGGGCGACCGCCTGTTTCGTGGCGCGTGCCGTGTAGAGCACCCGCCTGGGATCGCTTAGAGAGCTCCGTCGACGGTCGGTCGCGCGAAACGTGCGGCGCTTGTGGACTATGTGATCGCGCCTCCCCGTGCAGCCAGTACTTGAGTGGTGTCCGTCAGATGCAGCGTCCGCGCCACAGTTGAGCCCTGCCTGTGGCACAGGGTGACGTATGTGCTGGTTGCGTCAGTGGTGTGCGTTGGTTTATGTCCACTACACAGTTAAATTCGTTGCTGCTTCGTTCCATGAAATGCAGTGAAAATTCCTTGGCCGCTTTGTTTTGTGCTACTTCATGTTTCATGCACCTGCCAATAAGTGCAATCCATCAACAACCAATACAAGAAGCGCAATCCAGATGCATAGTACAAGAAGTACCGAGACGTGCAATCAAAGTGCCATCAGTGATGGCACTCACGAGTACTGGGATGGAGCTGGGCGGGTGACCCGGTGCATCTGCCCACGTGATGGTCACTCACGAGTACTGGGATGGAGCTGGGCGGGTGACCCGGTGCATCTGCCCACGTGATGGTCACCCACTAGCACTGGGATGGAGTTTGCAGGTGACCCGGTGCGTCTGCCCACATGATGGCACTCACGAGCACTGGGATGGAGTTGGCGGGTGACACGGTGCATCTGCCCACGTGATGGTTGCACACGACTTGACGGTCTGGTAATCCAACACGTGGTAGTACTTCGCATGTGCTTATATCGTAGATAGACGAGAAACTTTCTTTTTGTCCGACTTGTCTTCCTGTCGACGCCCTACCGCGTTTCGGAAAGGATGGTGGCCGGGGCCGAGCATCCAGCGGTGCTGTGGAATCTTCTCTAATCGTGGTGTTTACACGGTGTGAACTATGTTGACCATGACGCCCTTTCGATCCATCAGCAATTCCAGCCAAGCTGTGTTGCGTGACCACGTTGCACGCCGTTCGACTTTACGTAGCCTCGATTTCATCATTGAAGTTGGCGTCGTGTGTTCTTTCCTAACTTCGCTTAAACATTGACGGACTGCTCGATGAGCTTCCAGAACGGGTCTGCTGTCGTGATGCCATTAGTGGTGAAGGGCAAAGCCCGGTGTACACCACCACTGCTCACGGGAACTCCGTACTTTTGGAGATGTATTGGAAAAGCTTAGCACCCGCCATATCTAGTAACAGCGTCTCGTCAAAAGTTGCTGGCCCGCCGACTCGGCCTGTGATTGGCTGGTCAGCGCCGGCCAGCGGACCTGCTGTATGTGACGCCGCGGGGTCTGTCGGGACAGGAGCTGGGCCCGCTCACGTGGCTGCGTCGCCCGCCGACTCGGCCTGTGATTGGCTGGTCAGCGCCGGCCAGCGGACCTGCTGTATGTGACGCCGCGGGGTCTGTCGGGACAGGAGCTGGGCCCGCTCACGTGGCTGCATGGCTTTGATGGTCTAGGACTGGGGATAGATATAATGTTGGTGATGGTTATTTCAGTCTAGTTGTTCGTTGATGTTAATTATAAGGTCCCGACGGCACTAAAATGACTTTGTTTCCACAATTCATCCTCTCCATGTCATCCAGCCTTGACACCACCCGGCCATCTAGCCTTGAGCTATACACCACCAGGCCATCCAGCTTTGTGCTAGTTACTGGTGCAAAAATAGCAAATAATTTTGCGTATACCATTAAATCCTCAAAAACTGATTAAGACTTATTCCTTACTTTCATGATGCTTATCCACTTCAGTCTCAAACAACCTATACTGCAATAACTAGTTATGTCAGTGTATGTATACACATGCAAAATCACATTAATTGCTTGATCGATATCTAGCTTGCTTTCCTTCTTTCGTTTCAATAACGTGCTTCAAAGTTATTGAACTGCAGACTAAATCCACCAACCAGCACAAATTCGCGATTCTGATCCAACTGACCCGTCACCAAGAGACCGGAACGCCCAGGATGTTCAACTGTTCAGTGTTGTACACCGGGCTTGAAGGGGGGCCGCACGCCCTTGGGGCGGTCTTGGGCGCCGGCACGCCGCACGTTTTGGCCATAGCGGCGCAAGCGCGATACACAATACCGTTATGTTCTGGGAGGAAGCAGAAGATTTGCTACGGCATTGAGCAGAATTACGGAAACCTGATCTGACGTGCGTGTCGCGGGTGGTATGTGCAGGACATAACATTTTAACCATACTGTTAGAGTATGTCCGCTTTGCATTGCTCATCTTTGCACTGCTCATCTTTAGCTGCTAAAGTAGAACTGTCACTGCCGGGAATGGTTTGTGCAATTGCCTTGCAATTCATCACTTCGCATTGCTTCAACCGGCGCCTCAACTGCCTTGCTTATTTTCACTGGCGAAAGTCCAGGGCTAAGTCTCCGGGCCGAGACGTTGATCCATGCCTCTGGACCTACATCACAGGTGGAAGAGAGTGAGTGATGGGACAGTGGCAGATCTGGAGGGGGGAGGCGAGAACAGGTGGACGCGGGGCAGGCCTTGGTCCATTAGCAGTCGAACATTTGCATTATCCTGTCTAAACTCTTCGGTTCCCTCTGGGTGGAGACGATTTGTAATGGTACTTCTCTGGTTCGGATCAATTAAAAAAAATATTGGTTGCGCCAATAGAAGAGGAAGTCTCAAGTTAGTCATCCTTCCCATAAAACCAATGAGACGCTTTGCTAGACGGATCACGAGTGAAACCTGGCAAGTTGCATCTCTTCAGGCCTGAATATGTGCTGAATTGATTCTTGAGTTATTAAAATAGCCTTGCGGTATTTTGCAATCCAGTTCACTAGCTGCAATATGTCAGGCATTGAGAAAAACTGATCTTTTACATAGAAGGTTTAAGCAGGCTCAATGATGAACTATATTTCATCCCAGCTTATGATATCGAACAGGAATTGACAGCAAAGTACCACAGCCAACGCTCCTCGCTGTATTGTTTGGCAAAATTACTGTGCTGGAAAACACTATTACTGAATAGAACCGTCAAAATTAGATAGCATCAACCATCCAATGGAAAATTATTTAGAGAATATGCAGACCGGCCAATTCCTCTGAGGTTACGATGCACTAATATTAGGGAATGAGGCCACACGTTCATACTTATTCCATGATTATCGGGTACTCGGTCCCAAGCTTCTCCAAAGAGGTAAGGCCGAACCCGGTCGGGCCGCTCAAGTTGATGTGTTGCACGAACAAAAATGTTCAGACAGAAATTCGCTATAATCATGATGGGCTCATGTATAGCCAGAACAGTATTTAATGACTGTGTCCTTGCTCTGGCGGGTAACCATTGTAGCTGGTGCTGCAAACCAGCTGCAGTAATCACCAACACCAAAAGCCATTTCAACAGATTAAAAAAAGAAAGAAGATGACTAGAATCATCCCAGCGTGATTCAAAGACTTGAATGATCAGAAGACTCGAATTATTCACACGCTAATGAACATCGCTATGTGAATTAGCTCTAAATAAAAAAAGGGAAAAGGGCAAGTTATAGCTTTCAACGTGTCAATATGGTTTTAAAAAGCATTAGTCTTTCCATGATATTCTGCATTGAATTGGCTTTTACTAGCCAATGGTATATTAGCAAAAGTAGTGTCAATCATATCCGTTGGGGTTAACGGGGGCCATGAGACTTATGGAGCAGTGCAACGCCCACCCGAGATAAAGTGATCGTTATAAATCACTTCGACACCACAGAACCGAGCCATGCCCGTGAGCTGTTGCAAAGAGCCATACAAGTCGCGATAGTTCGGGGCATGTCACTTGTTTATGTTGGATTTTGCAAGGGTGGCTGTGAAGAGAGTCAATAACGTAGCGACTTCTCTGAGTCCTAGTGATGAAATAAACAGACGCGATTCACTATGACATGTGCAGGTTATGACTAGCACGATCGAGAATATACTCAATATAACACTATTATATGCTATTTGTACTCCTCAAAGTCAGTGACTAAGAGCATGTGCATGCCCTTGCCGAAAACGTTGAACACGTGCCGAAAATCATGTTGTTTTTCTCAGCAGGTTAAAATACAATCCCTTTTCCTGGACTTCATGCCAAAGTTATTTGTTAATAGCTGTCCTGGTATTGAATAGTCAGCAAATCATCGCCATTCATATTTAACTACTACAAGGCAATACCGTTAGACAATATAGATTGCACAATTGGCTAAGGCAGAGGGTACAGAGGATAACAGGTTCAAAGTTCCTTGGAAAAGTTCAAGACACTCCAGGCTTAATTTGTATTTGTTATTTATGGAAGTAGGTTTCATAAGATTAGTTGAATTCGATGCCAATGGAATTAAACGCCTTGTAGATATTGATTGATAGGTTATTGACTCCCAGTATAATAAAATGGTAATGTCATGTAATTCGACTTACCTAGCACGTACACGGGATGACCTCTCGAAGTCACTCACACTGGAAAGGTGAGCGAAATCCTCTTTCCTAAGATTTCAGAAACCACAAAATCTAGAGGCAAAATTTGCCAGGTGGTTGGGGGCTGTTCTGGTGTGCATTGTACATTTGGTGACCGTAGGTAAAACTTCCTTTTGCGTCACACGTGGTTAAATTTGTTAAAATTCCTCATGACAATATGCTAAATGAATGAATAGGAATATGTTAATTGCGAACCTGGAGAATGATTCCGCACATGATCAAATTTACAAAATGGGTATTTATCCATGGTGCTAATCTGAAGGCTTAGTTCGATTAACCTCGGTGCCCTACCTTGACCGAAATTGATCATAATGGCATTGTCTTACCATGACACATTCATGTAGGTATACACGTTAGGCAACCATCACTTTTAATATGCATATATTGTATGGAATTATGCACTGTAAGCCTCACCATCCATTGCAAACACCATCTCGTCAGGTACGATATTTTTGGCAGGTCAACACCATCTGAAGTTATTCAACCTCTTCTTTGGCAGCGCACAACGTTCCCATTTGAAGGTGGAGATGGAACTACATGCGCCAGTTATGTGATTTTATAGGTACTTATAAACTGGAGGATAGGCAGATATTACCCTTCCCCTCCCTCCAATGCGCGTGTTAAGTGATGTGGAGCAATAACTAAACAGGGTAGCTTGTATCATAATTTCATTTCGCTTGGCATGAACTTATGCTGACGCGTTTCGTATTCGTCGAATGTCAGCGCATCGGCATCGGTAACATTGCAGCCATCACCTGTCCGGGGCAAAACATTTCGTTATCATTTCTCTATCGAAAACTCCACATTTTGTGCCTTGCCAACCGATATTCACCGAATTTGACTTCATGAATATATACGTATGGAGTAGGATGTGCTTATCACCATACGCGCCGGAACAGTACTAAAGTGTCAGATTGCGCACTTACGATCAGTACTCAAATTGAAACGTGACATTCCATTTTGAACATCCGCTCCCCGCTACTTCACGCTTCGTCGAAAATTATCACAATCTGGGTAGGCGTGTATTTAAACGATAGCAACACACAAAAAAAAACAACAAAACAAACCGCAAAACAACAAAACAAAACAACATAAAGACATAAAGACATAAAAGATCAGTGCAACTATGAGCCACAAGGGCCCTTCTTGGTTGCACTCTATACACTGAACCAGTTGTTCACCAAATGTGTTGATCAACTCTCCCTGGAATACAGAAAAACAAGCCCCCTATTCTTATAATGATTGTCTATGCTGTTCTTAAAGATGTTCAGTGTGTTGCTACTGACAATGGTTTCTGGCAGCTGGTTCCAGTGTTCTACTACCCTGTTGGTGAAGAAGGACTGTCTTAACCTTGTCCTGCTGTGATTAACTTTAATTTTGAATTGATGACCTCTAATTGCATCATTTCTGTTAAATTCAAACAATTCCCTGAGATAACCCTGTTCCTGACCATGAACAAATTTAAAGACCTCGATGAGATCTCCTCTCAGCCTTCTATATCTAAGTGAATACATATTAAATTTCTCCAATCTTTCCTCATATGCCAGGTTGCCCATACCATTCACCATTTTTGTTGCCCTCTTTTGTACTCTCTCTAAAAGCCAACAATCTTTTTCATAATTAGGGGACCAAGCTTGGACACAATATTCCAGATGTGGCCTGACATATGCACAATAAAGCTTCCTGATGACTTCCTCACTTTTGTATGATACATTCCTATTTATTGCCCCAAGCATTCTTAGTGCCTTCTTCCTGGCTTCTTTGGTCTGTTCTGATGCCCCCAATTTTGTGTTCAAAATAACACCTAAGTCCTTCTCCTGCTGAGTCACAGATAGTACTTGGCCACCCATCAAGTATGGAGCCTTGATATGCTGCCTACCTACATGCATGATTTTGCACTTATCAAAATTAAATTTCATTTGCCATTTTTCGGACCACTTCACAAGCTCGTCTAAGACTTTCTGCAGCAAGACCTGCTCATTGTGCCCTGTTATTGCCCTAAAGACCTTCAAATCATCTGCAAATTTCAAAACCTTACTGCTTAGGCCACTTTCAATGTTATTTACAAACATAATGAACAATAGTAGTCCCAGTACTGACCCCTGGGGGACTCCACTAAGAACATTTTGCCATGATGATTTTGTACCATTTAGCATCACTCTCTGCTGTCTATCTGAAAGCCACAACCCTATCCATTTTAGGATGTTACCCACAATACCATGGGCCTGAAGCTGCATCATTAACCGTTTATGAGGTACCTTGCCAAAGGCCTTGCTAAAGTCAAGATATGCTACATCAACCTGATTTCCCTTATCAAATTGTTCTGTATAAAAATTAAAAAAGTCCAAGAGATTTGTGAGACACGATCGCCCTTTTCTAAACCCATGTTGAGTATCTTGAATCACTCTGTTTCCTTCCAGAAAACTAACTATTTTATCCTTGATAATTGATTCAAGTACCTTGCAGACTAGTGATGTGAGGCTTACTGGCCTATAGTTTTCAACTTTCCCTCTTTCTCCTTTCTTGAAAATAGGAACTACATTTGCCCTTTTCCAATCGGTTGGAATTTCATTTTGTGAAACTGATCTACAAAATATTATACTGAGTAGAATTGCCAATTCTTTTTCAGCTTCCCGCAATACCCTAGCATAAATTCCATCAGGTCCTGCTGCCTTGTTTGGCTTTATTTTCCTGACATAATTCAAAACAACATCACTGTCAATGAAATCAACATCATGTAACCGATCACCTGTCGCTGAGCTGTGGTTCACAGTTGGCAGATTAGTCGCATCCTCCAATGTAAACACTGATTTAAACTGCTTGCTCAATTCCTCAACCATCTCACCATCCTCACTCAATATAATCCCATTTACTTCCAGTGGACCAATTGTGCTTGAAACTTTACTTAGCTTGTAGAAACTAAAGAACTTTTTACTGTCCCCATTACAGTTCCTAGCCAAATCCAATTCTTTTGCTCGCTTTGCTGCTCTGGTTTTCTGCTTCACAGCGTCTCTAGCTTTTTGATACAACCTTAGATTTACTATATTTGAAGCTTCCTTAAATACTCTAAATGCATCTTTCTTGGCCTTAATTGCTTTTGTCAAATCTGGTGTAAGCCATGCTGGCTTTCCCACTCTTCTTTTGCGCCTTTGCTTTTGGGGACATGTCTAATCTGAATTTCCCTCAAGTAAGATTTGAACTTTTCCCACATTTCACAGGCATTTAAATCGGAGAATTCTTCTTCCCATTTTATGGCACTTAAAGCCGCTCTCATGCAGTCAAAGTCTGCCCTGTTAAAATTTGGAACCTTTGCCAAATTATCCTTGATTGTCCCTGCTACATGTGCCTTGAATCTCACTATGTTATGGTCACTTCTTCCCAGAGTTTCTCCTACAGTCAAGTCTTGAACTAAATCACTTAAATCCGAGAAGACAAGGTCCAAGAATGAGCCCTGCCTAGTTGGTTCTATTACAAACTGGGGTAACAGTTTGTAACTGTTACACCAGTTTGTAGTTTGTAGTTTGTAGACCAAACTGTTACACCAGTGTGGTCCTCTTCAAGGCATTTCCTAAACAGTTTACATGCTGGGGAGCCAACACCAACATTTTCTTATCCTTTTAGATTAAAGTCACCAAGAATAAGGCATTTCCTCTGAAAGTTTCTACTGATTTCCTCACAAATCACCTTATCAAGCTCCAGTTGCTGAGAATGTGGCAAGGTTCCTGATCGGTACAAAGCTCCTATTCTCAGTTTATTGCTGTTGCCTTTTCCCACAGAAACATCAAGCCAAATGGACTCCACAGACACATTTTTACCCCATCTGCTACTTTTTGAGAACTGAATAAGCTATTCACATAGAGCATTACACCACCCCCTTTCACTGCTGGACCCCTATTGCATGAAAACATATTGTATCCCTGGATCTCATAGTCCTGCAAGTTATCCCCAAAATACCCCTCACTGACCCATGCCTCAGTAATGCAAACAAAATCTGGTTCCTCATCAGCAACATAACACTTCAACTCGTCAAGTTTGGATCGAATACTCTGAGCATTAAGCATCATACACTTAAGAAACGTTCCATAACCATCTTTGGTTTTTTCATGCTGAGTAGCTCTATCATCTCTGAATGAGCTACCACTCTGCCCCCTTGATCTACTGCCATCCCTATTTGCTGACTGTGAGGTTCTATTGCCTATGCTGTCACTATTGGCATATTCATGAGATGGTAATGCCACTTCTTCCCTCCCCACCCCATTATCTAGTTTCCCTGAAGGACATGTTCATACACTTTACTTAACACTTGCACCCCCTTCTCGGAACAGTGCAGGCCATCCCTTTGATAGAGGTCCCATGAACCATAAAACCTGCACCACTTGTCAACAAAGGTCAAACCTAACTCATTGAAGAGCCTACTCACCCTGGCATTGGCTGCTAGTGCCCTAGAGCTCCACTCAGGGGAGACTTCAGCCCTGGGCAGAATAGCCGTCACAATAACTCTGCTTTTGCTCTGCTTCAGGGTGTCCAGAAGGGCCCTGTAGTCCTGCAGCAGCTCCTCACTCCTAGCAGGACCTACGTTGTTCACTCCTACCTGCACCATAACTGTACTAAACTGGTCCTCACTGGTGGCCTGTGCCACCACTGGGACCAGGTCTCTAACCTTGGCATCAGGCCTGGTGATGCACCTCCTGCCTCTCCTACCTTTACAGAAAACTCTATATAAATGCCGCACACGAGTCTCCTACCACCAGCACAGTCTCCTTGCTATTATCCTGGGGGCAGTCCTCCATAGCCTGAAACCTATTTGAAGTTGCTATGCCTGCCTGTTGAGCTGCTTGGCTAGGTTTACTCCCACTCCTACCACCTGCCACCTGCCATTCACTGCCCCCTTTCTTAGGCTCGCACCTCCAAATCCTCCACCCCCTGACATTAAACCACTGCCCCTGTGAGCTACAACTAGAAATCTTCTGTTCACTAGGAGCACTTCTCTCTACAGATATCCCTGCCACCTCCACAGCAGGAGAAGTCTCAGCTGCCTGGTGGCCTGCGACCACCTGGGCATAGGATGCCCCAGCTACAGACTGACCCATACATGATTCCTTTTCTTGTGTACCCTTTGCAACCAGGGCAGCCCTGAGCTTGGAAAGCTCTGCCTTAAGGGCCCTAACCTCCTTCTCTAGTGCCTGCATCCTAAACAACAAAAGCAACAAAAGCTGCCTCCAAGGATCGGAAAATGGCAGCGAACTGCCAAATGACCATGTTGATGCGCATTTCAATGATGCAATGTGAATCATGTGATGAAGGAGCTGGAGTGAGTGGTGTATGCATAGTGGTGGTCGCACCACATGTGATTATATTTGGCGTCTTGATTTGCCGTGTATCAGAGGCGTTATGAATATCGGTGCTACATACTAAATAGCCCGCGGTAGCGATGGAGGAAATTATGCATCCTTCGTCTACCTCGAGAAGTCATGCACTGTCGTGTTCACACGCATGCAAGAGGGAAACTCCACAGTCACTCGTGTTAGTGAATATACCACAGTGACCGTCGAGTTAATAACTATTGCTACCAAATATTGTGTAGAGTTCCTCTACACCCAGATTCCTACTCATGTACTGTCGCAAGCAAAGCCTTTCCAGCCCAAATAATGGTAGTGGTGCATGTGTGCTCTTCGAGACTGCTCTCGCCAGCGCATTAGTCACGACCACGCGATGGCGCCAGCCGCAGGCCATCATGTTGCGCTCCACCAAGCGAGCAAAGCCACCAAAGCCGGCTGCCAACCGTGCGGCACCCAAGCCATGTTCCGTGCACCTCTTGTTTGTCCAATGTACAGCTCTGCTTACAACTATGAGTCTGTATATCATATTGAACGCTTGGGTGGCGTAATTCCCGTTAACTGCGGCCAGAACCCTGTATGATGTAGTGCATTCCTAGCCGGTTATTTGGCCTTAGGTGGTGTTCTTGCGGCGCCATTGGATCTGACTGTCGTCTGGCAGTTGGATGTAGAGCTGACGCTTATGATCAAATGCGGCGGTTATTACTCGTATACTGCGCACAAGTTTGCAAAGAACCCTAGATGCTGTCATAAACACTGGTGAACAGACACTAACAACGTCGGTTGGCAACGCATGCATAATGCACGCTTTTCAATAGAGCAATGTTAATCACGGCGCCATTACGTGGTCACATATGCCCGACAGTTGCCGTTCAGAGGCAAGTAAACCATCGCACCACAAGCGCTGCGTTGGAACCAAATGTGCACAGCGCACTGAGAATCCACTGACCAAAAGTGAAGATCTGCTACTTGCCTACGGGCGTAGGCGACAGATGTCGGAAAATTCACCGCAGTTATGGTAACAGCTTATTGTATAGTATGTATAGCAAGTATTTACATTAGGGGCTGATCCAGGATTTCTCATCACAAGGGTGTGCATTTCCTCAAAGGGGTGCATTCGGCGAAAATAACAATCGTTAAGGGCACACTGAAGGGAGCATGTTTTGCCTCCAAGGGGCATGTCTTCCTCCGAAAGCTTCGTTTTTTGGCTGAAAATCCGTCGATCGGAGGGGCGGGGAGTGGGTGCAGTCGAGCCTTTCTGAAGGATAGAGCCTTTCCCGGCCGGAGAGGCGCCACTTTGCAATGAGGGAGGGAGGGGAACACGCCGCCCAAGAAGACTTCACTTCTTTGCACTCTTAATATAATACCATTTTCGGAGTCCTGTCAGTGATATGAATTGATTCGTATATAGCAAGTATATGTCGCTATTACGATGTTGGAAATATTACCGGAATATTGCTTCGCCATCCATACCAGTCAGATAGTCACGGCCAGTGCAGTTATTATCCACCACCGAGCTTCTGACCACATTTCGCGTTACCGCTGAGTTATCGACACGTGCTGCCGCATCTGACGCTGTCCTCCGCCACAGAACTACCCTCTTCCTTCGAGCATTGGTGTTGCCGACGAACGCGAACTGGAGCCAGTGTGTAAGACGAGAGGCCTCGGTCTTGTACTGCTCCACTGTCCTCCAACTGTCTCTCGCCTGGAGAGCAGTTGCGTGCTCACTGTATGCTGACTGCACTATATTGTATCATGTAGAGCTGCGACGGCGATATGTTACAGGTTCCAGATGGATATCGGGAGGGTCACAAAAGGTGAAGCAGCATATCGTCGGTGCCAAAAAGTGTGGAGAGCCAGTCATAAGAGGGGAGATGTCGGGCAGACAGACTGAGAGAAACAGGCTCGACTGCATGGTACTTCGATGGAAGGAAGGATTTAGCCTTTGCCGACAGACATGAAAAAAGCACATGGGGGAGCACATTAGGCTGGTTACCGACAGACATGAAAAAAGCACATGTGGGAGCATATTAGCCTGGTGAAGAATATATCGGACATTTTACACCACAGTTTGGTAGGTCAGTGGACTTCCGTATGAAACTATCAGCCACAGCGCTCAGTACGGAGGTGATATACCAGCTCTCGGGCGTGACGTCACCTCAGTGAACACTTGTAACACTGGTAACACTGGTAACACTGGTATGAAGGTGAAATACCAGCTCTCGGGTGTGACGGTGCAGCAGTGAACACTGGTAACACTGGTAACACTGGTAACACTGGTATAAGGTGAAATACCAGCTCTCGGGTGTGACGGTGCAGCAGTGAACACTGGTCCGACAGGAAGCATAAGCCGACTGCTTGATGTGATTGAGGAGAAAGCTGTTCGTACATTGGTGTATTTGCCAATTGCATTGCAATAAACTAAATTCCACGGCGGTGCTCAAAGCATTGGACGACGACACTATCGGTCCCAAATCACTGACTGGGGCCCTGGGTGAAGAGGCGAGCGGAGCAGCGCACATGTAGCCGATGGTTGGGTTTCATCCCGCGCATGGAAGCAACATGGAGACATAGAGACAACATTGAGACAGAGACAACATAGACATAGAGACAACATAGAGACAACATAGACATAGACATAGACAACATAGACATAGACAGCATAGACATAGACAACAGAGACATAGAGACAACATGGAGACATAGAGACAACATGGAGACGACTGACGAGGAATTAGCTGCCGTATCAGTGGCGACCAATGGGTCATTGCTGTACCAATTGGCAGTTGGTGAGCAACGTGGCCCTGTAGCGTCAGATACAGTGAATAGGAAGCTCGTGCCGTCGAACCATGGCTGATGCCTGATGGGGTGGCTGACGCCAGCGAGCCGCGCTCTCAGCCAATCCATATTTCATCAGAGCAGCCCGCAGACACTGGTGGTTACAGGCAGCTACATGGGGCACCACATGTCGATGTGGGTTACAGGCAGCTACATGGGGCACCACATGTCGATGTGGGTTACAGGCAGCTACATGGGGCACCACATGTCGATGTGGGTTACAGGCAGCTACATGGGGCACCACATGTCGATGTGGTTACAGGCAGCTACATGGGGCACCACATGTCGATGTGGTTACAGGCAGCTACATGGGGCACCACATGTCGATGTGGTTACAGGCAGCTACATGGGGCACCACATGTCGATGTGGTTTAGAATAAAGATGAATGCAGCTTGCGCCAGCGAGACAAAGAGCACGCCGAGCAGCACAACTCTTCTGCGCCAGCGAGACAAAGAGCACGCCGAGCAGCACAACTCTTCTGCGCCAGCGAGACAAAGAGCACGCCGAGCAGCACAACTCTTCTGCGCCAGCGAGACAAAGAGCACGCCGATCAGCACAACTCTTCTGCGGTCCCTGCCAGAGCGGATAGCGCAAATAATCGCGCCGATGGTGCAGCGTAACGCCTGCTGGTGTCGCTCCGAGGAAACCATGCTGAGCTGCTGAGTGGGGACGATGCCAGTGTGAGGGCGGCAGCAGTCAGCCGGGTCCTTGAATGTCGCCGTAGAAGATAAGTGCCACCGTGCACACTACAACCATTGGAACTGTGAAGCGGCAAGACGCCTCATCGACTGGAGCAGCGCCAGGCAGCCGACCCTCGTCAGAGGTATCGGTGATGACGAGAGGATAGCAGCTTCACGACCCTGCTCTGGCAGTACCCGCCTACACAGTCCACACACAAGCAGTGGAGCGGGCAGTCTCGTCACGGAGGCGACAGAGCTGGTGGTGGGCGAGCAGGAGCGCCATGGCTTCATCTGCAAAATTAAACCAC
The DNA here is from genome assembly GCA_034440615.1 of Ashinkailepas kermadecensis. NCBI lineage: Eukaryota > Metazoa > Arthropoda > Thecostraca > Neolepadidae > Ashinkailepas > Ashinkailepas kermadecensis. The sequence goes on along the minus strand of JAOTOM010003381.1, from coordinate 39,551 downwards.
TGCAAATATGCCAAAGACGTATATAAAGCGAGATAATTTCGCCATTGTAACTGACGCACAAGTGTCTAAATAGGCGTTGGCAGTCCTCCCTCCTCGTAGCATGGCTATCTGAGGTGAGTCAAGTGTGGAGGATGTGAGGTAAGAGGGTGTGATGGTGTGCGCCAAAAGTAACCAGATAACCTGGAAATGGATGTCTATCGACTATTTCCTTTGTTGTTCTGATAACTGAACACAATTGGCTTCAATTATGCAGATAATTCGGTCTTATGCTACGTGAGGCTATAACTGACATCAAACTATGATTAGGAATTGGGTGTTCTTCCACATTTTACTTTCCTCGGTTTCCACATACATAGCGATGAAGTATACACCGATGGATCTGCTTCATCATGAGGAATATAAATACACCAACTTGCGCATCCACGGCGCTGGGTGTCCTATTACACGATAAATCCTCTATGCGGTAGCACTGTTCCTATAGACTTCGATGACCTGGCGTAGGATGGAGCAGATGTTTATCGGGTGAGATCACCATTTTTTTGGTGTGTTTTCTCGGTATCCGGCACCAAACTATCTACTGTACTCTTTGAACCGGAGACATCGACGCATCGTAATGTACACGTCAGTAAACCGATAGAAGACAAATAAGGATGTTGTGGAGAAGGACGGGCTATGCAGTGTGCACAGTGGTGGATAATGCATAGCTAGATAGCATAGCTGCTGCTGCTGCGATAATGCATATATCTGATAGCTTCGCGGTTGCCGACTTCTGTGTGATTCTTCTGATGTTTCTACATCGGTTGAAACTATGGCACAGCATAACCATAAGGCGCCCAAATGTGAGGAAGTCCCATATGATCTCGTATTACGTTCAGAAGAAATACGAAACCAAAACCACTGATCGAGGGGCTGATACTTCTTCAAAAGTATGCAGAATGACACTACCAACGACTGATCCAAAATGAGGCAGCTGGATCATGCCATCGCCCTCAACTCCGGCTGAAGCGGATAATCAAAAGCTGCGCCTGGTCTTCCCCGCCATCAAATTCGCATGCATGCGCCCTTTCTCGCTCAACTGCCTTGGAAATGTCATTGAGTGCCAGCCTGCCAGTGTTCAAACCGATAATAAAGTCCAGCATTCACCTTCAAATATTGTATGATCATAATTACCTTGGAAATCCCCCGATTCACCACAGGTGGATTCTTTAATTCGATGATCATTTTCCACTGCGAAGTAAGTCCCACCGGTTGATAGGGTACCTAAATGAACCATGATGTCGGTTTTAACTGAAGCTCTCTTGTCATACAAAGACGCTCAAAAGGCGACACAGCCTGCACAATTTTGCTGAGCTGCAAACTGCGGGTCTGTGCATCTTCGGGACAGTTCCCACGCCTATGGGCGTCACCAAGTATCGCCGCATTTCTCTCGCATTTCGCGCTGTCCACGGCACCACAACGATGGCCGTAAACGTCGCCGGTCCATCGAGATCGGAGTCAATGGCTTCACTTGAGCTAAATACAATAGAGAAGCCATCGCAGCACATAAAAACAGCACATGTACGTGCATTAATAGGCTGGATGATATACCGGAAATGATGAAAGACTCCAATAGATGTAAATAAAATAGAAAGTGTGTTCAAATAAAGTAATGATGTATCCAGACTATAACAAAAAGACAGCACAAAAACAAAGGAACAATCAATGGAAACAAATTGGCGAACAAACAGCTAACTTGGGGAAGATGACGTGCAGGCGAGCAATGGCGGTCAGATGTAGTCACAGCGGCCGTGTTGCGTGGAGCGTCTCACCGTGTTGCGTGGAGCGTCTCACCACCACGTGCGTCAAAACAGAATAGGTGAAAAATACAGAAAAGAAATACGATTAGGTACACATCAGACTTAAGGCCGGGAATGAAATTAAACCAGGAGTACGACAATTGCGTGTTAAAATGACCATCCACAATACTAAAGTAAAAAGCAGCAAACACGGCAAAACAACAGAAACGGCTTACATAAGAAGTACACCGTGACGGAGTACAAATGCATAATGAAGGAACGAGTCCTGGTGGAAGCATGTGAATCAATACTTCGCTGGCTGCAGCGAAAACATTTGGGTTATCTTGAGATTTGGTATCGTTGCCCCCGTCGATGAGCCATCACTGCCTGCGATGAGAAGAAATAAGTTAGTCAAATATGGCCGGAAAGTTCGCATTCTTCAGTTAAATCCTCAAGCTGAAGAAGCTTGCTCTCTTTACTGCAGGTGGGAATTCTGCTCTCCATGTGCTTGTCGGTGGCGGTGGGTTGCTTGGTTAGCATGAAATATGCTCCTCGTACTCCTCTCTGTGCTAGTCCAGGTATCCCAACTTACTTCCATTTCCATCATATAATTATGTGTTGCGCTGAACTTGGTCGTTCATACAGTTCTTATACTTGGGTTTTCCAGCTCGGTTCTTACGGTTGTCTTCTCTTTCAGTCCGACCGTTGAAGCTTTCCAAGTATATCATATTTATTGCTAAAGATTACATACACCTTTGTAGTCTTGGATGCCTCTTCACAAAGCAATATTTAGCAGTTGAAGATTGTGGTTTTCTTGAGACCATTATCCATTCTTACATTATCTCTCGCCTGATTTTCAGGAAGCAAACTGAACCAAAGAGCTTTTTCAGACCAATTTAACCTTCTGCGCTGAAAACTAAACCATATCTCGTGCTGCATGGTCATACTAGTATTTCGATGTGCATTAAACTGGCAGTATTAAAGTGGCCGAGCCTCCTCCCCTAGGCTCAGAACTTACAATGCCTTTTAAAAGGCTGGTCCGAAATGCGGCAAACAAGCAAGGTAATCCGACCGCAACGCAAAGCAGTCCAAGACTGTGGTGCGCAGTGCATACGTGGAGTCACAGCGATTGAGCACTTGATGTACGCGGACGGTGCCGGGCGCAAAAGTGACATCACTCACGACATTACTCACGACATCACTCACGACATTACTCACAACATTACTCACGACATTACTTACGACATTACTCACGACATTACTCACAATATTACTCAGGACATTACTCACGACATTACTCACGACATTACTCACGACATTACTTACGACATTACTCACAACATTACTCACGACATCACTCACGACATCACTCACGACATTATTCACGACATTACTCACGACATCACTCACGACATCACTCACGACATCACTCACGACATCACTCACGACATCACTCACGACATCACTCACGACATTATTCACGACATTACTCACGACATCACTCACGACATCACTCACGACATCACTCACGACATCACTCACGACACCACTCACACCACTCACATCACTGACGAATTCAGAAGCAGCAACATCAGTGACATCACTCACGATATCACTCACGAACTGTTGCCACATAAATGCTACAGTTACATAAAGCAACCAATACGCAAGTCATGTGACCCGTGTGCTCTTCAGCAGCGCCTTCCTCTACATTTACTCTCATGGCTCTCATGTGTTCCATCCCGGCTAGATGACAGCGAGCCTCTTCTCAGGGAGTCTGCGTCCAGCGGTTAGCTCATAAAAAGTGGCCAGCGGTCTTGTAGTCGGGCCTGGCCCCTGCATCAGTTTGTTTGTGTGGCATAAACAGAGTGGGCCTGAGGGGAGGGAGGTGCCGCAGTGCCGGCCGGCAGTCCGACCGCCCTGAGTGACCTGCAGTCCCACTGGCTGACTGCACACTGCTGGACGGATGGCCGCAGGCTAATGGACAAACTGGCCGCAGGCTAATGGACAAACTGGCCGCAGGCTAATGGACAAACCGGTCGCAAGCTAATGGACAAAGTGGTGGGAGGCTAATGTACAGACTGGCTACAGATTGATGGACAAACTGGTTTTAAATGTCCCACGTGATCAATGAAATCAATGAAAATTATCTAGGTCGTCGTGGTGCGATATATATTTATACCCCATGACATGCGGGAAGGGGGAGGGGGTCAATTTGCCATCAGCTAACTTTTATTCCAAGCAAGATAGAGAGATGCTGTCAATGATATGATATAGCTGTATCCTTGAACTGCTAGAGTTACTTGAATAACTATTTCTTTTGATTGACCTTCCAGGTCCGGTCAAACGGGTCAATGTCGGGTTACTGTATGTCACTCGTTTACGCGTTTCAGGATCCTGATCATAAAACAAATACGATTCCTTGTTTCAATGTTGATGATATGCAAACTAGACTATGATGCTTTACACAAGTGACACGTGCAAACGTCAAGGTTACCGTTCCTGTAAAGGTTAAGCACCTAGAAATGTATGATGAGTTGTTGAAGATGGCAATCTTCGAAGCAGGTGACACTCAGAAAATGACAATAAGTGCCGCCAAAGTGAAGCGACACTATATATTTTCCACCCGATTTAAAAAGTGTTTAAAAAAACAAACAAAATGCTGGGAAAAGTCCCACAAAAATTGGGAATATCCATATTTTCCAATGGAATTTAAGGACATGAATCACATTATAGATGAGCTCGGCCTGCAAAGTTATCCTGGTGTGGTTATTTGTACTTCGTAGTAGCCTGTATTTTAGCCTCTGGAGCGCCTGGAACACATATACTCTCGGCACGTTTCAGGTCGTATCTCCTCACTGCGAGGGTAATTGCCTGCTTACTAATTTGTTTATTACTATACCTACTGGGAGCTTTGGAGCACCGCCAGGCTGAAACTCTGGCTTACGGTGTGGGCGTAGGGCCAGTGTGTGGTTGAAGGATTATGTAAGCACACAGTCCGCACATATCCTTACTTTCTCGGCTTGGTTCGTCATCAGCTGCCCGAAATGACGTCAAGCATACTGCATGTTTCCTAACTACGTATCACTTGGAAATCCCCGCCCCTGGAGAGATGACGCCATTGTGATCGGTGTAGTTCGATGAAAGCCAGGGCATCGAACGCCCCCATGTCCTCATCAGTATCGCCTTCCCTGTCGGGGATCACCAAGTCTGTCGAACGGTGATGTGGGCCCACAACAGCAGTGGCGTAGCCAGGGCTTGATTCGATGGGCATCAGCAATGGCGTGGCCACTCACTTGGTGGTGTTGACATGCGTGTGGAGAGGAAGGGGGAGAGCGGGACGGCCGATCATTTGAAACGGGATGTCGTAACACTTACACGGTGAAAACTATGGAGATGATAGCACTAATCTGTGTTGCGATTGTTGGCAGGGTATGTTTATTTCATCAGCTCCCAATCCGAAACTGTGCATGTCTGAAACAAAACTGAAATCTGACATCGGAGGAAATTTGAAGACCACAAGGTCATGACCTGGGACATATTTATCCAAGCAGGCGTACACTGCTGGGAGAGATATAGATAGGGGAGGGGAAGGAAGGGAGGGAGGGAGTGGGTAGAGAGAGAGAGAGGGGAGGGGGACGGGAGATAGTGGATATATATATATATATAGAGAGAGAGAGAGAGAGAGAGAGAGAGAGAGAGAGAGAGAGAGAGAGAGAGATAGAGAGAGAGAGAGAGAGAGAGAGAGAGAGAGAGAGAGAGAGAAGGAGAGAGATTAAAAAAAACTGGGGGGGGGGGGATAACCCTACGCTTGTTAAAATCTTCCGTCACGGTCAGGGTGAAGCTGAGCGCTTCCATACCGCTGGTGAGCATTGCTGTCTGCGCTCAAACAAGTCCCGGATAATATTCACCTTCTCTAATAACTGTACAATGATACATTATATTTATCCGACAAAGTGAAATAGCGCCACACACAGCGAGCCAGTCATAAGTTGTCGCGCAACTGAAACGTCAGTAGTACCCTCGTAGTGGGCGCATCGACACCACCAACTGAAACCTCAATAGTGCCCTCAAAGTGGGCATATGAAAACCATCAACTGAATCGTCAGTAGTGCCCAGTACAGTAGTCAGTAGTGGGCGTATGAACACCACCAACTGAGACATCAGTGGTGCCCTTAAAGTGGGCGTGTGACACTACCAACCGAAGCGTCAGCAATGCCCTCAAAGCGGGATCGTCGACACCACCAACTCAGCTACGCCCGCGCAGTGATCCGACAGTAATCCGACAGCGTCGAGCGAAGCAGCACAACGCTCAACCGCAACAAGCTATCCGATGTCGTGCGTGGGCCGGGGTCATGCTCCTGGACAGCCATGTGCAAACCGAATGTCCGTGGTGCAGCGGGGCGGCGAGTACGGCCAGCGGCGCCCGTGGCGGGCTGGAGCGTCTGGCGCGCATACCGGCCCGCCGCCGGCCACCGTTTACAGTTGACCAGTGGCGGCGCCAGAGGCGAGTGGTGTCGACCTGGCGGCAACAACCGCCGCCAGCGGAGCACAGGTGTCATGGCGGCGGCCGAACCGCCCTCATCGCTGGCAGCTGCCGCCGCAGCGGGCCCGGCCTCCAGGCAACCCCGTCAGCACAGACGGAGGGGCACCGTGTTCAGCACTGCCCGCCGCTGTAGCGCACCGCCCCCCCCTCCCACGGCTGCCCACTCTCTATCGCGCGCTTCAGCATTCAAGGAAACTCGTAGAAACAGCATGTCAACCAGCCGTCTTGAGTGATGGTGCTGGTGTGCTGGATGTAGTGCTAACCTGCAGTGAATGGTGCTGGTGCCCTCGATGTAGTGTTCAGCTGCAATGGATGGTGTTGGTGCGTTGGGTGTAGTGTTCAGCTGCAATGGATGGCGCTGGTGCGCTGGATGTAGTGTTCAGCTGCAACGGATGGTGGTGGTGTGCTGGACGTAGTGTGTGTGTGTGTGATTAGGGTGTTATGGCGCATCGACCATGGTAGTTCATTTAGGCGTTGGATGTAGTGTTCGGCTGCACTGCAAAAAGTAAAAAGGAGAGCAATGTGTGGCAAACATTCGTGCCAGACATGTTCAAGGAAACGGAGTTGTTGGGCGACGTACTATGGTTCCTCGACTGCATAAACTGTAATATTATTGACAGCGAATGGGCGGCGCAATCCCATCCCTTGCTCTCGAGTACAGGAAATTCGCATATTTGGCATGTCATATCTGGCATATCGGGCATACCTGGGCATCTTGTGTTCGTGTGTCTCCACATAATTGGATTGTGGGTCGGACAATTTTGGTTTGTCCAAGACCACCCAGTAACGCGTTGATATTCAGGACCTCAAGGTCATGATGTTGGACTGATGCTTCAGGGCGCGCCGACTATGTGGGTAATGTTATGCACATGCCTTCGAAGTCATGACAAAGCGATTGAAATCCCACCAACCCTAAAAGCGGTTGAGGTGGTGTGGTCTTGATACTTGCTGATATAGAACTCATTCACCACTTCAAGTATCGCTGCAAAACTTTGCCGGTTTTGGTGGCCTAGTCTATATTTATCCAAAATTACACCACTGACGAATTTGTTTACCTAGAGAATGCAAGACTGAGAGACTACATACGGAACCACCTGCCTTGAAAAGCTCATTCACCAGATCTAACCATTTCAAAGATATTGAGGACAAGTTGACTTCGTCACTTTCTACTTGGCATCAGAATCAGAGGCTCTCTCTCTCCCAGGCCCTCACTCAGGCTCTCTCTCTCTCTCTCTCTCTCTCTCTCTCTCTCTCTCTCTCTCTCTCTCTCTCTCTCTCTCTCTCTCTCTCTCTCTCTCTCTCTCTCTCTCTCTCTCTCTCTCTCTCTCTCTCTCTCTCTCTCTCTCTCTCTCTCTCTCTCTCTCTCTCTCTCTCTCTCTCTCTCTCTCTCTCTCTCTCTCTCTCTCTCTCTCTCTCTCTCTCTCTCTCTCTCTCTCTCTCTCTCTCTCTCTCTCTCTCTCTCTCTCTCTCTCTCTCTCTCTCTCTCTCTCTCTCTCTCTCTCTCTCTCTCTCTCTCTCTCTCTCTCTCTCTCTCTCTCTCTCTCTCTCTCTCTCTCTCTCTCTCTCTCTCTTTCTCTCTCTCTCTCTCTCTCTCTCTCTCTCTCTCTCTCTCTTTCTCTCTCTCTCTTGGCTTCAACATTGACTCTTGGCTTCAACATCTTGGACGTGGTGGACAGAGAACTGCATCTGGTTGTGTATGGTACCAGTTGGATTGGATTGTGGCTTGACGACCCACTCAGCAGCTGAGGCCATATGGCGTCGCCTTCCTCTCACCCTGACAGGAAGGGCGGGCATCGCGGGGAATCTAACCTCGTACCTCTGGCGTGCCAGACGCTTAGCTTAACCACCGAACTACCGGCGCTCCTGTATGATACCAGTCAGTGCAGCAAAATTTTAGGGGTTAAAATGTAAGAGCATTTACTGACCGAGCTGGCAGTAAATCCATTTTCTACACGTTAGGCACCGCACTACAACGCGATCGACGGCGCCTTACATTAGCATTACTCACTGCCGGTTTGCTTACGAGAAGGGTACGGCTAGGATCTAGGATCCCGCTAGGATCCCGCCAGACATTTATTTGGATTCTATAACAGGGCTCCGTATCTAACTAGGACGTTTGTACGAGTGTACATCTGCCATTCCGCTTATCCCAGTACAAGGAATCGCTATGCGGATCTGTCCGATGGACGTCACTGAACGCGGGGAGAAAATGTCAGCTGCCTGATTGGACATGTGTTTCGCAGATACTAAATGTCGTCCAATTTTGAACATACTGGACAAAATGGGAGGCGTGGCGGATGATCAAAGGGATGTCGTCAATATTGTTTTCGTGCAGATACACATTGCCACCATGTTGTTATGCTGCGCACTGCAATGCATCATCAACGGCTGTGGCAGGGAGCAGCAAATGATCGGCCGGCTGACGAGGCGCGCATTGTCGTACAGGCGACAATTGTTCTGGCGCCACTGCCAATGGAGTCTCGCGCCAGCTTGGCTAAAGGAAACTCACTCGCTCTGGCACGGCATGCACAAATACGCTGACGACTGTGCACTCTGTCGAACGGTGCACGAGAGCCGTCGGTGCTGGTCGGTCCGGTGAGGGCCAGCGCTGTGTATTTGTGCCCCGTCCAAGGCGGCCGGACAACAGCCACGTCGCGTCCAACGCAAACAAACGACAGGGCCGGCCGCAGTTGGGACGTGTCGTCTGCCGGCCGACGGGTATACACACTCACACTCACACGCTCACGCTCACGCTCAGGCCGCCGCGCGGCTCCAGGTGGACCGTGTCGGACACCCCTCGGCGCCGATCAGCACCGGGGCCGACGGGTCCCCGGCGCGGCCGCGTCGTCATGACAACCGGCGGCCACCGGCGGCACGGGCGGCGCCGGGCTTCCTCCGCGGGAGGCTGCGAGGCGTGGTGCCCCGGGGTGCCCCCGCGGACTGGTGTTGGGCTGTCCGTGGTGCGGGGTGCCCCCGTGGGCTGGTGTTCAGTTGTCCGTGGTGCGGGGTTCCCCCGCGGGCTGGTGTTCAGTTGTCAGTGGTGCTGGGGTGCCCCCGCGGGCTGGTGTTGAGTTGTCAGTGGTGCTGGGGTGCCCCCGCGGGCTGGTGTTGAGTTGTCCGTGGTGCGGGGTGCCCCCGCGGGCTGGTGTTCAGTTGTCCGTGGTGCTGGGGTGCCCCCGCGGGCTGGTGTTCAGTTGTCCGTGGTGCTGGGGTGCCCCCGCGGGCTGGTGTTCAGTTGTCCGTGGTGCTGGGGTGCCCCCGCGGGCTGGTGTTCAGTTGTCCGTGGTGCTGGGGTGCCCCCGCGGGCTGGTGTTCAGTTGTCCTACCGGCCGCGCTGCAACGCCGCCGGACGGGTAACATGCCAGCTAGGCAGAAGGAAGCCGCTCTATCCGTCTTCCCCAGTAGTTGGAAGTTATACAAGGAACAGATGTGAGAATACAGCAGGATGATAGAGAAATGGCGGATGTCGGGAGTAGCGAAGAACTCGATTTTCTGTATGTAAATTTCCCGAGTCTCCTAGAGTTGTCATGGATTAGGGGGACATTGTAGGCAGCATGCCCGTCAGGACGTTATGCCTGTCCACAGGTAGAAGCTAAGCAAGTTTTGTTCTCTGAAACGTCTCTCTTGTCAGTTTTGTAATATAATTTTGAATATCAATTCAATACACGCGTCATCTCCGCACGTGCATCAACGAGCACGATGAGGAGATATTCATTCCAATGAGGGATAAGCGGAAATTTGACAGGTAGCCGTGCCGTGCATTAGGTGCCGGCGGTATTACTATTTGAGGAGCAAGCGTTGTTGGTCATGACATTCAACACGCACTGTAAAATATACGTATAGCTGTGAGTCCGTTCAATTCGACTCCCTGAAGTTACGTTATTGTTTTGTTTCCCTTAGATTGTTTGTTTGTTTTTGGAATGTCAAGATAATTAGTTTTGAAGACATCAGCTTTCTTTCAAGCGTTCTCGAATAGGATGTCTCTTTCAGTGTTGTTTTGTCCATTAGCGATGCTTGCCATTTTGGACAATCAGCTAATGCTTACTATTCAAGTTCAGCATTGCGTTATGCCATGCTGTGGGAATTTCACCATTTCGGGCTAGATCAATTAATTTAAGGTAAAAAATCCTCGGAGCCTCGTTGCACATTTTCAACCTTATCGTGCTTTCCATGTGATCCGAAACACCAATCGCTGAAGACGCATTCCCGTGTCTTGCCATCTTTGTTCCTCGGCTTCTTGTCAGTTCTGACTAATCTGATCCATTGTTGGTTATTCTTACCCCGCTCCAAGACTTTGTCAGTGTTAATCTTACTCATTGTTTTCCTCCAGTAGAATGTGTGCTATTTATCATCTCGTATAATGTATTGCACTGTTATTCTGGTCCACGGGCGTGCTGGTGCTACTCCAGCACACTTGGGCTAATCTGCTGTCCACTGTGTGTCGTTGCTCCTATTTAGTGTATGATGTTGCTGGTTTCGACCCACCATCTAACGTTGTTCCGGTCTATGGGCGTAGGAACGGCAGTCACGTGACCAGGCCACCCTGTCTGCTGTCTGATATGTCTGCTGTCTGATGTGTCCGCTGCCTGGTGTGTCTGTTGTCTGATGTGTCTGCTGTCTGATGTGTCTGCTGCATGATGTGCCTACTGTCTGATGTGCCTGCTGTTTGATATGTCTGCTGTCTGATGTGTCTGCTGTCTGATGTGTCTGCTGTCTGATATGTCTGCTGACTGATGTGTCTGCTGTCTGATATGTCTGCTGTCTGGTGTGTCTGCTGTCTGATGTGTATGTCTGCTGTCTGATGTGTCTGCTGTTTGATGCGCCTGCTGTCTGATATGTCTGCTGTCTGATGTGTCTGCTGTCTGATGTGTCTGCAGTCTGATGTGTCTGATGTCTGATGTGTCTGATGTCTGATGTTTGATGTGTCTGCTGTATGATGTGCCTGCTGTCTGATATGTCTGCTGTCTGATGTGTCTGCTGTCTGATGTGTCTGCTGTCTGATGTGTCTGATGTCTGATGTGTCTGCTACATGATGTGCCTGCTGTCTGATGTGTCTGCTGTCTGATGTGTCTGCTGTCTGATGTGTCTGCTGTCTGATGTGTCTGCTGTCTGATGTGTCTGCTGTCTGATGTATCTGCTGTGCGATGTATATGCTGTCTGATGTGTCTGCTGTCTGGTGTGTCTGCTGTCTGATGTGTCTGCTGTCTGATGTGTCTGCTGTCTGATGTGTCTGTGGTCCGCTGTTGGCAGACATGGACGACGTGCGTCGCCGTCGCCGCCGCCGCCGCCGCCGGACACGGGACTCGTGTTCGTCACACGACTGCGGCCCCGAGGCGGCCTGCGTCCTCTCCGGCGGCAACGTCCGATGTGTGTGTCCACATGACCTGTCAGAGGTCAAGTCGGGTCAGCCGTGTCGCCAGGCGGCCGACAGGGAGCCGCCCAGCACTACGGCGCAGCTACAGGAGTCCACCACACCGCCAGGTACGGTGCGATCACGTGGGTCATCACAGTCGTCACAGTCGCCACGGTCGCCACAGTCGCCACAGTTGCCACAATCATCACAGTCACAGTCGCCACAGTCGCCATGGTCGCCACAGTCGCCACGGTCGCCACAGTCGCCACAGTTGCCACAATCATCACAGTCACAGTCGCCACAGTCGCCACAGTCGCCATGGTCGCCACAGTCGCCATGGTCGACACAGTCGCCATGGTCGACACAGTCGTCACAGGAGGCACAGTCTCAACAGTCGTCAGAGTCGCCGCAGTCGCCGCAGTTGTCACAGTCACCACAGTCGCCACAGTTGTCACAGTTGCCACAGTCGCCACAGTTGCCGCGTCACCACAGTATGGTCAGTTGCCACAATTGCCACAGTCGCCATAGTTGTTATAGTTGCTACAAATGATGCAGTCGATACAGTCCCCAGTCGCCACAGTCGCCATGGTCGTCACTGGCGATATTGGTGACTCAGCGCTGGGAGCGCATTGGTCCGCCATTCATTCCACAACACTTCGAGCTGTTTTACAGCTTCTTCTTATCCACAATTAGTCTTAATATCTGCCACGCCCTAGAAACATAATACGCTCTGGACAGCTACGTATGCTGCTTCTTTCTTGCTTGTTGCTCCAGCATTAATGAAAACAAATGTCGTAATACCTGCCTTGCGGTTGGAAGCTTGCTTCCTCCAGCGACTTGGAAAAAATGTTCAGGCAACCAAATTTGATTCGATGAACGTGAACCCAGTATCATTGATGACTGCACTTTAACACTTGGGGTACAAGTTGTATTTCCTAATGTTATATCACTACATGCAGTCATCTGCCTTGTCTCCATTGCTGGTGGACGTAGTAGTTGGATGGGATGCATCACTTCAAATTCTTGAGAGGATGGTCAGTCATGAATATGCAAAGGAAAAACGACAAGGCTATGTTATGGACATGACAAAATGTACAGGCCAGTAACAAGTTGGTTAGTTGGTTGTGTACTTGGGCTTTAGGGCGCACCGACCACGATGATCATTGAACGCCCACGACAAGTAATAAGTGATGAACACCAAAAGTGACATTCACCGCAAATACGATTCAAGTAATAAGTGAATACACGCAACATGTGCGAAATCTTTTTGGTATGAAAAAAAATGTAGTTAAACACTGTACATTGTGCACAATGTATGTAAGATTGACTTTCCATGTCAGCATCTGTATGAACTTGATTAAATGGCTGTAATGTGCTTCAATGTCAATAGTTTGAGAAAGGCAAACATGCGTATGAGTAAATGAGCGCAACTTTTCAAGTACGGATCGTTGGCTCTTAATTTCGACTTTGAGCGACCTCGCTCATTGAGGCTGTTAAGAAAAAGTGCAAGTTGATATAGTTATCTTGATTAATTATCAAGATACGAAATAACCTAGAGTATATAAACTGAATATTTAGGTTCCGTGCGCGACCTCGAAAAAATCCTCATTTTACAAATTTTGGTGTCATTTGACGCCATGAATATTCTTGCAGTACAAGAATATTGTATATGAATTATCCTTGCGCAGAAAAAAAAACACGGCTAGAGAGCAATATATCTACCTTTGTTGCTATTCTTTGGGGTAAGAACTTGCGATAAGCTTCTCCTTTCCATGATTTGTGGTATGCGGTACGTCGTCGAAAACTGAAATTTGCATTGTTTATCTTGAGCATTAAACCTCCTTACTATTATTCACCTCTACTTCACTTCGAATTGTGTGTGCACATCCATTGCCAGCAAGAAGAGATGTTTTCGTAGCGATATACAGGGGCATTTGGCAACAAAAGCTAATTTATATCCGCCATATTATATAAATATATTTCTCGCAAGAATGCCCTTCGATTCCAAGATAATGCCATGCAGTGAACGTCACGGCACATAATATTTTTATTTTTATTAAAATAGCATTGACTACCTTTTCTACCTAAGGTCCATTAACAAGCCAGAAGCTGATTTCTTCGGTGGTATACTTTTTCATCGTGAAATCATGGGTGTGGTGTGTTTTTTCTAATGTATATTGTGGTATCGTCCAAGTGGATTTTGCATTGATTTGGTTCAGTGTACGCCCATGCAGAGGTAAAAATGGCTGACATATGCCGACGAACGTCGGTGACAGCTAGAGGTCTGTTAAAACAGCTTAGCATAATATTTGATTATTTTTCATTGAAACCAGTGATATAAATTTTAAGCAATCCTTTCAAGCTATAACATTTACTGTGTTACAGCATCGATTTAGGGGCGGCGAACTATTGAGTTTGATGCCGGCAGAAAATAAAACACTGATGGAGCCTGGGGGCGTTAGGGTGCATTGACTACATTGGTCATGCAGCCTAGGTAGACGCTTGGGCTCCTACCCAAAAAGTATGGTAGGCACGTACTGATAAATATTTATGTTTGAATACCTTCAAAATAGTGTCACCGATTTCAATGTGTCTCCTGAGCTGACAGATTATTCAGTCGTGTGACCGCTATCCTGGTGAGCAAATAGTTATTGTGTTCACCTCTGTTCAATGGCGGCTTCTATGACGGCGCTTTCATACTTTGGCGCCTTGGCTTGGCGCAATCTGACAGAAGCTTGTGAATGTGTGGTGGTGGATGATTGCAAACAGTATTCGATGGATGGCATATTGCATTTATTTGTTTATTACCCAGATCCATGCCTCCAACCTCCCAGCTTGTCTCCCCTAACATCTACACCTTGATGATGTCCCACATCCATGAGACGGTTGGCACCTTTGTCGGGGACGGTCGTGGAGGTTTCTTACACCCCTACGCCCATGTGTGCCCATATATGAGCAATGATCAAGCTCTCACGATTTGTTGTGGTCGCCCAAGCAGCGATTTGTTGTGGGTGCCCAAGCATTCGTTCTGTGTCTAAGCACTCACAACGGAATACGGATGTTTAGGGATCCGCCGGGAGCGCGTCAAGGTCTCACGGCCTCTGCGAGTATTCTTGAGTTCGCGTGCGCCATGCATCGTGCACATGCCACGCATCAGTGCACATGCGCGTGCCACGTGTAACCAGCTGCCACCTGTGTCGACAGTGGTCCTCCGGTCGTACGACGGAGTCTGCGAGGACCCGGTGGCCTTGTGCGGCATGGAGGCAGCCTGCCAGCGGCTCGGTACCCACGGCCACCGCTGCGTCTGCCCACACTACCTGAACAAGCCGACCGGAAACTCGCCGGAAACGTTCCGCTGCAACCGGAACATAGGTCAGTGTCGACGGAGTATGGGTCAGTTCCGACGGAGCATGGGTCAGTGCCGACGGAACATGGGTCAGTACCGACGGAACATGGGTCAGTACCGACGGAACATGGGTCAGTACCGACGGAGCATGGGTCAGTGTCGACGGAACATGGGTCAGTGCCGACGGAACATGGGTCAGTGCCGACGGAACATGGGTCAGTGCCGACGGAACATGGGTCAGTGCCGACGGAGCATGGGCCAGTGCCGACGGAGCATGGGTCAGTGCCGACGGAACATGGGTCAGTGCCGACGGAGCATGGGTCAGTGTCGACGGAGCATGGGTCAGTGCCGACGGAGTATGGGTCAGTACCGACGGAGCATGGGTCAGTGCCGACGGAGCATGGGTCAGTGCCGACGGAGCATGGGTCAGTGCCGACGGAACATGGGTCAGTACCGACGGAGCATGGGTCAGTGCCGACGGAGCATGGGTCAGTACCGACGGAACATGGGTCAGTGCCGACGGAGCATGGGTCAGTGCCGACGGAACATGGGTCAGTGCCGACGGAACATGGGTCAGTGCCGACGGAACATGGGTCAGTGCCGACGGAACATGGGTCAGTGCCGACGGAGCATGGGTCAGTGTCGACGGAGCATGGGTCAGTGCCGACGGAGCATGGGTCAGTGTCGACGGAACATGGGTCAGTACCGACGGAGCATGGGTCAGTGTCGACGGAGCATGGGTCAGTGTCGACGGAGCATGGGTCAGTGCCGACGGAGCATGGGTCAGTGTCGACGGAGCATGGGTCAGTGTCGACGGAGCATGGGTCAGTGTCGACGGAACATGGGTCAGTACCGACGGAACATGGGTCAGTACCGACGGAGCATGGGTCAGTGCCGACGGAACATGGGTCAGTACCGACGGAGCATGGGCCAGTGCCGATGGAACATGGGTCAGTGCCGATGGAATATTGGTGAGCGCCAACGGAACACAGATCTGTGCGGACGAAACATGGGTGCACATAACACAACGTTACACATTGCATCTGGCTAACCATGGGGCAGAGCTCCTGTACTCTAATGGACGGTACGCATAACATTTGGCTGACTTTTAGACATAGCTCCTGCACACTAATAGACGGTGCACATAACACGTCAACCCACTTTTTGCTGGAGGGATATTGAGCGGTCTGATTCATGCTTCTAATATATTCTGTGCCATCTAAGAGAAGCGCCAGCAGGACCAGCCGCCCTGCCGCACGTGCTGGACTTGAAGCTGATTCGAGTGTTGTAGCTGACTGAGCTGGACCGCCCAGACGACCCCAGTCATCCTCCTCCACCACCTGCCCATCCACTGGACCGCCCAGACGACCCCAGTCATCCTCCTCCACCACCTGCCCATCGACTGGACCGCCCAGACGACCCCAGTCATCCTCCTACACCACCTGCCCATCCACTCAGCTGCCACAGACACAAGGCTGTCTCAGCGAAATCGTCCGCGCAATATTCCGGCATGGTCAACGGGCATCCACTATGCACGTGTGCCCTATGATCCAATAACCAAGCAACCCAATCGGAAGCTAAGTTTATAATCTATTCTGTGTGACGGGCTAAATGCTGCATCAACATCTCTCGATCGCCCAGCGCTGTCTGGAAGGCAGTCGGACAACGGCAGCTATGCTGACACAAATTGGAGACGTAAAGTATCGGCAATGTGGGCTGCTGACAGAATTCTGCCATCGAACTTGGCGGGCGTGGAGACGGCTGATTTGGGAAATTAAAGTTCGCTTGTTAATGCAATTCGTTGTGCTATTGAACTTGTGAGTAGCTTAACCAGCAAGGAAATAATTTCGCGAATTAAGTTAATACAAAGGAACGTTTACAACTCGTGTTCACAGGGTGAGATCCGACCAGCAACAGCACTGCTAACCAGCACTGCCAACCAGCACTGCCAACCAGCACTTGCAACCAGCACTGCCAAACAGCACTCGCAACCAGCACTCGCAACCAGCACTGCAAACCAGCACTGTAAACCAGCACTGCCAACCAGCACTGCCAACCATCACTACCAACCAGCACTACCAACAAACACTCCAAATCATCACTCCCAATCAATACTCCCAGCCAGTACTCCCACTCAGCACTCCCACTCAGCACTTCCAACCAGCACTCCCAACCAGCACTCCCAACCAGCACTCCCAACCAGCACTCCCGACCAGCACTCCCAACCAGCACTCCCAACCAGCACTCCCAACCAGCACTCCCAACCAGCACTCCCAACCAACATTCCCAACCAATATTCCCAACCAACACTCCCAACCAACACTCCCAACCAACACTCCCAACCAATACTCCCAACCAACACTCCCAGCCAACACTCCTATCCAACGCCCCCAACCAACGCCCCCAACCAACACCCCCAACCAACACTCAAAATCATCACTCCCAATCAACACTCCCAATCAACACTCCCAACCAGCACTTTCAATCAGCACTCCCAATCAGCACTCCCAACCAGCACTCCCAACCAGCACTCCCAACCAACACTCCCAACCAGAACTCCCAAACAATACTCCCAACCAGAACCCTCAACCAACACTCCCAACCAATGCTTCCAGACGACATTTCTTGTCAGCACTCTGTAGCAAATCAGGCAAACGAACCTGAAGCTCTATTAATCTTGGAATGGCCGTCGAAATCTCGTACACGTGAATGAGTTCCTTCATTATGCAAGCTCAAAGTGATTTATTGATGCACTACAACATGCCAGAACAGCTGGAGGGCTATCTGCATAAGACTCTGATGCTATTATTCGGGACTAGTGAAGTAACCAATGTGAGGAGGTTCAACTCCTCCCATCCACACACGTTACCCTTTGTTCTTAGCAAGATAGATGCAGTGTGGTGTAGCTACATCCTTGAACTTTTATAGTTCTCGAAACATTTTCCTGTATCTCTTTCGGTTGATCTTCCAGGTCATTTCAGATAGGTCAATGCCGGGATTGCAGTTAGTTATCCGTCCCCTCCCCAGTTGTCGGACCTGCGATGTCGTGCTTCAACATTGATGTTATGCGAACTGAAGACTTCGTCAGACACAGGTGACATGTGCACAGATCAAAGTAACCGATCCAGTCAAGGTCAAACACAGGTGACCTGTGCAGAGATCAAAGTCACCGATTCAGTCAAGGTCAAACACCTGGAAGAATGAGATGAACTGTTGAAAATGACAATTTTCGAAACAGATAGCACTCACGACAAATGAATGGGTGGGACAAAGCCCAAGATGCTTTCCATCGTCTGATTTTTTCGAGAAATAAAAACCTTGAAAATGTTCGAACAAATCGGCAAATTTCAAATTTTCGAGTCAAGTGAATGCATCCCAATCACATCAGAAATGACGGCATCGTGCAAAAGTATCCCGATTTAGCCATTTCTACCTCGTAATAGTCCGTATTTTAACCTCTAGATCGCTGAAATACATGGACCTTCGAGACATTTCATGTTGCATCTCAGTGACCGGACCTGATATTGACTTGATACCTGGCACATGCTTAGCGGAAACATGCCTTCTTGTCTGTACTACCGCTGTGTTGCACCATTGCATCACCCGAGTTTATCACATGCCAAGCTGTTGTGTTGAGTTATCTGCTATTGTGCTGCATGGCATTTTACAGCATTATTGCATCGGAATATCTCTATAAGAAGATTCATGTTGTTCTGGAGGTAGGGGCGGGACCACGAGGGCGGGGTTGCTCTCCAGTTGCTCGAGTTGCTCTCCAAAATCTAAAAATGTTAACTCAAGCCTTATGGTGTTGCATGGTAAATAGTGAGCTAAAGTCTCCTTTTACACCTGTTTCCATTTCCATGGTGAATAGAGAGCTAGAAGTCGTCTTTTACCACTACCACCCCCCATCTCCATGGTATATAGTGAGCTAAAAGTCGACTTTTCTCCCTCCCCATCTCCATGGTATATAGTGAGCTTATAGTCGACTTTTCTCCCTCCCCATCTCCATTGCAAATAGTGAGCCTCGGAACTGACTCTTGACCTTGGTGAGATCCACTGGGTACAGGTCACTGGGCGCATCTCAGTAACGGACAAATGGGACACCCTGCTGAAATTGCTGACACCTATTCTCGACGAGCACCTGCCCCTCAGAAACATCAAACTTAGGAACCCAACAGCACCATATGTTAGCGAAGCTACCAAACAGCTCATGCACCGGCGAAATGTAGCTCTCCATTTGCAAGATAGAAGCACGTACAAAATACTTAACAGACAAGTTCGCTCAGCTATTAGAGCTGACTGTAGGGACGATATTAGCAGAAAGATATCACAGAAAGGCCCATCAGCTGCGTGGCGTGCTATTAAGCCCATTATCGACACCAAAAAAGGCTCTCATAGAGTTCAACCCCAGGTCCTACCTGAGCATCTAAATCAATACTTTGTTAGTGTCGGACCTAAGGTATCAGCAGAGGTCAAACGCCAGGCAAACATGTCTGAACACACACCTCCCAGTTGCCGGCTATCGCGCGTCTCTACCAGCTCCTATAAAGTATCACCCATATCCCTCGAACAGCTAACCAAAATTGTCATGGATATGAGGAGCACAAGTGCTTGCGGACCCGACGGGATCTGTATTAAGGTCATCAAATTTCTGTTCTTTTTTATCGGAGAAGTGCTGCTCGACATTATAAACACATGCTTGACTACAGCTGATATCCCCTCCACTTGGAAACAGTCAATAGTAACTCCCATTCACAAATCAGGAGATCCTTCGGATCCCTCTAATTTTAGGCCCATCTCATTGGTTCCGGTTATCGCCAAAATCACAGAGAGGGTAGTGCAGAAGCAACTCTATCACTACCTGAACGCAAACCACCTACTGGCCCAAACTCAGCACGGCTTCAGACCACGTCACTCTAGGGAAACCGCTCTGATTTCAGTCTCGGACAAAATACTAGCAGCAATGGACCGTTCGGAAATAGCTATCCTTTGCATTCTGGACCTCAGTAAATGCTTCGACGTAATAGATCACACCAAACTGCTCACTAAACTAGAACTCCATGGAATTGATACTGACTGGTTTAAGGCTTATCTGGGAGGTCACACGCAGGCTGTTAGCATCTCAGATCAACGCGGAAAAAGGCATCTCTCCTCCTTTCTTCCTAACAACATAGGTGTTTTTCAAGGCTCATCACTAGGTCCACTCCTCTATTGCATCTTTTCGAACGACCTCAGTTTGCACGTCCCGGTAGCACACGTCACTCAGTTCGCAGACGACACCCAGGTCCTCATCTCCGGTCGCAAATCTGATCTCCCAAATCTGATAAATCAGATGGAGACATGTCTGAACCAACTATACGACTACTTCCTGGATAACGGTTTGAAGGTAAACCCGACCAAAACTCAGCTTCTCACGTTCGGATCGCGTCAGAATCTTCGCAATATTACCCCGATACGAGTGTGCTTTAGGGACGCTGTGATATACGAAAGTCATTCGGGTAGGAACCTTGGGGTGACATTTGATCGCCACATGTCGTGGGATTCCCATGTAGCTGTCGTGGTCCGCAAGTGCACTGGATTCCTTATGGCCCTGAACCATCTGCGTCACCATCTGCCAACCAGTACCCTCTTCACTATAGTCAATAGCCTAGTTATATCCAATATCCGCTACTGCATATCTGTTTATGGGAACGGGTCGGCAGCAAACATCCACAGACTAGACAAAATCATTAACTTCGCCACTAGAGTCGTGTCAGGTCTACGGAAATTTGATCATATTTCTGATTCCCGTAACGAGTTGGGTCTTCTCACCGCAGATGATCTGCATCTATTTCACAGCCTTACTTTGCTCCACAAGATCATTCTGACGGGTGAGCCAACGCACATTGCCGGTCAAATCTCTGCAAACTCTACCCTGCGAAACCGTCATACGCGTGCAGACGACCACCTGCATCTACCAGCCATACACAGAGAGGCGGGCCGCAGGAGATTTCTCTACTCGTCTGTCTTCCACTACAACAAACTCCCTACTGAAACAAAAACATTGAAGCTGTCTAACTTCAAGAAGCGTGTACGAGCTCATCTCCACGAGCAACACTAGTCACAAAAAATACTTACAAAATAGATTTGTGTACACCATGCACTCACATTTAGGCCATCGCTTTCATATCACTTCCATAAACTACTCGTTTACAGCTCGTGTTGCAAGCACGGTGTGTGTAGTGCAGAGTGATATGGGTATTGTATTATGTTGGTGTATGAATGTTTGTTGCGCATGTGTTCCCACTATTGACCACAAATCTATCCTTTCTTTGTAAATATCTTAGTTATATCCAGACTGTCCATAATAGCCACTATACGTGGAGGGCATGTATTGTGAAATAAATAAATAAATAAATGAGCTAAAAGTCGCTTTGTACCCCTGCCTCCATCTCTATGGTAAATAGTGAGCTAAAAATTCCCTTTTATCTGTGCTCCCCATCTTCATGGTGGATAGTGAGCTAAAAGTCGTATTTGCCCTGCCCCCATCTCCTTGGTAAATAGTGGGCTAAAAATCACCTTTTTCCACTGTCTCCTCCCAGCTCCGTGACCAAACGACGTCTTTCCCTCCCTCACTCTCCGGTTTGGAGAGGTTCAAGGTTGTTTGCCAATTTTTTCCGAAGCCTCTCGAATAATTAAAGTTTTTAAAATGGTGTCCCATGGGAAAGCTTTCCATTTCTTGGAACAACACTAGCATTGCCTAGCTTCATACTACGTTCGTGAAAGCTCTGCAGGTCGCCTGTGCTGTTGAATTGAACCACCATACGATTGCACATCCACTTACCACATAATGTATATTTTTCCTCCATTGTGGGCATGAGCTCATCCTAAGGTGTGCTACCGTACTATTTAGCTGTGTCGAATTACCTCGTCTACTACGCAGCGTCACGTTATACCATTGTGCCCCATCGCGTTATGCCATTGTGCCCCATCACGTTATGCCATTGTGCCCCATCACGTTGTTGACCTGCTGTGTCGTGCCACGTTGTCCACTGGTTGCATCACGCTATTCCACTGTGTTGCAGTGGAAGACGACTCGTCTCCGTCCCCGTATCTGCTCAATACAAAAAGCCAGGACACAGCCGATGTAAGTACTGCTGCCCGGCCAGCTACACGACTTCACAGATTGCGAATAATGGAACATTCGCAACCGTTCAGGGTTGTAGAAATGCACGTGGTACTATGAAGCTATAAGCAACGTGAAATAAGCTTTTGTTCTAAGCACGATAGAGAGATGCGGTAAAGAGCATGGTGCAACCACGTACTTTGATACTTCAGATGCTCAAACTTTTTATATATCTATTTTGGTTGACCGTTCAGATTACGGCAAGCAGATGAATGTCGGGGTGCAGTATATGCGAGTTCTTACTTCAATAATGATGATATGAAAACTGAAGGCTTTGTCAAACACAGGTGACATGTTAAAAATCAAAGGTCACTGATGCAATTAAGGCCAAATACCTGGATATATGTGAGGAACTGTTGAAGATGACCATTTTCGAAACAGAGGACATTTGTACGACAGAGACAGAGGACATATGCAAGAAGTGGCACCAAATAAAAATCATGTTTTCTACCGTGTGTGAGAATTGTTGAGAAAAGCAAAAGCATTCGTTTTTGACGAGTTTGATGATAAAATCCACTAAAATGATATTTTCCAATCAAATTAAAAACGCTATTCACATCAGAAATTAACTCAGCGTGCAAAACTAAACTGACCTGGCCATTTTGACATTCCATTAGTTCATATCGTAGCGTTTAGAACGCCTGTAATACATGTCCCTTCTGGACGTCTCAGATCGAATCTCAGTGAGCTAACTTGATGATGATTTGAACCTGAGTCGCTTTTGGGGATATAATTTGCCACTATATATATATTTTGGATTTGAAAACAAAATTATGAATAGCAAAGTTATATGCGAGGAAGCATTTTTATCTCCCCCCTATGGATCGGATCTGAAGTCTCACTGAAATGTTTGAGAATTGCTTTGGTCATTTGTTTACGCACTCATCTTTCACTTTTGACTGCATCTTGTGCGGCTTGTTCAGTTTCAATATGCATCTCAAAACTGCATTGATCTTGACCTCAGCACGCCCTGACTCAATGGTGGATACATGGGGCGCTGGGGGCATGTGCTCCCCCATGGGAAGGTGGCGCTCCTGCGACTGGGAAAAAGGCACCACTCTGGGAAGGCTCGTGCACACCCACACCCCTCGAATTTGTTAGCGAGAGGCGCCCCTCGGAAGGCAAAGAAGCCATCCAGCGCATATCCGGATACTTTCGAAGTGGCACCCTCCCAGTGTGGAAGTGGACATGTGCCCTCCTCCCAATGACAATCCCTGTAACCGCCCCTGCCCTGGCTCCGGCGTCTTTAAGAACCTAGAGCACGATGTTTTCCTACGATATGCGCAAATCATGTGAGGAACATGTGCAAATTTCAAACTTCAAAGCGATAGTGTCAACGGTTCAGCAGCTAACTGGGTAAAATATCAGGAGGGGGGAATTCATAACTCCCCGTCCCGTTCCTCTAGGCTAAAGTAAGGGCAGCCTGAAAACGAAGAAACGTGTGTGGGTTGCATGAAGAAATATTATATTGGGACGTGATGGCCTCGAAGGCAACGTCTTGTACCTTGGTTGAGAGTTCAGAGAAGCAGAACATTATATCAGATACCATTTATAAGCCAATTGTTTTTATGCAACGCCACCAGACACCTGTTAAGCTTTGTAAAAGCTTGGGGCTGGGCTGTCCCGCCCGCCACCACTACCAGCGAGTATATGACGATCAGGATGGAACAGGTGAAGCTGCAAATATGCTAGTTGTGGTTCTTGCACCAATGTATGGTCCTTCGGAGACTGCCTGACGACTGAACTTCACTTATCTGACCATGACTGCCTGCGTCGCCTCGCCTGTTTTCTCCAAGGATAACGAAGTATCTAATATCACGACAAAAGGCCAGCATATATTGGAGAGAAAAAACTTTAGTAGATATTGTGTCTTTACAAAGGCAAGGCTTACAAAGGCGCCTGCGGAACTGCAGTCTTTGCAACGTCTTCTGGTTTACGATCACCTTCACAATGTTCAAGAAAGGTTGCAGTGTTAGGGAAAGTGGTGTACGATGAGCACGTTTTGCGTAGGCGCGTCTGGAGGTTATATGGTGAAGGAATCATACGTTCCATTCCATATCGCGAAAATTGCATTATTTCTGCTTTTAAATATCATGTTAAAATAATGCCTCTGTATGGCATATTTCAGCTCGGATTGTAGTGCGTATGTGACGCATGACGGTGAACTCCAGCTGTGGAAACTTGAACAGGACATGGCCTGTGACAGTCTGGTCCTGGTAAATGTCGTCCAAAACTTCAACAACTGCAGATTACCATCAAGACATCACATATATACAAAAGGAGCGCTTGACAGCTTGAGAGACGACGTTAAGTGCATCACGGGGCACCCACTTGCGCGTGTTGCTGGGTCCACCTGCCTTCGGGCGTGACGACTCTGTTCGGGCGTGACGGCTCTGTTCGTGCGTGACGACTCTGTTCGGGCGTGACGACTCTGTTTGGATGTGACGGCTCTGTTCGGGTGTGACGACTCTGTTCGGGTGTGCCGACTCTGTTCTGGTGTTACGGCTCTGTTCGGGCGTGACGACACTGTTCGGGCGTGACGGCTCTGTTCGGATGTGACGGCTCTGTTCGGGCGTGACGGCTCTGTTCGGGTGTGACGACTATGTTCGGCCGTGACGGCTCTGTTCGGGCGTGACGGCTCTGTTCGGGCGTGACGGCTCTGTTCGGGTGTGACGGCTCTGTTCGGGCGTGACGTCCCTATTCGGGCGTGACGGCTTTGTTCTGGTGTGACGGCTCTGTTCGGGTGTGACGACTCTGTTCGGGTGTGACGGCTCTGTTCTGGTGTGACGGCTCTGTTCGGGTGTGACGACTCTGTTCGGACGAGACGGCTCTGTTCGGGCGTGACGGCTCAGTTCGGGTGTGACGTGTGACGGCAACACCAGCACGGCTGACAGCGCTGTCGCCTCCGGCCCAGCCGATGCTGACTTATTGACGGCTCTGGAGCATGTTCCGTGCTCCTTTATTGCCGTCATGGCGTCGCATCAACATACAAAACGGCCACGACGATCCACAGCCGCGGTCGCCAGCGGTCTGACGCCTGACGCGTCTCAGCCGCAGTGGCACGGCTTCTAAGTACCACTGGACGGCTACGGCTGACGGATTGCATGGCTTGTCATTCGACGATTGACTCAGTAGTAAGAGCAGAGCTAAAATTATGGGCCTCGACAGCCCAAATCTAAACAGGCTAGCTGTATAGGGAGTGGCGAGTAAATACCTCGCGCCTGCGGAACTGCAGTCTTTGCAACGTCTTCTGGTTTACGATCACCTTCACAATGTTCAAGAAAGGTTGCAGTGTTAGGGGAAAGTGGTGTACGATGAGCACGTTTTTGCGTAGGCGCGTCTGGAGGTTATATGGTGAATGGAATCATACGTTCCATTCCATATCGCGAAAATTGCATTATTTCTGCTTTTAAATATCATGTTAAAATAATCTTGACGTGATGCAAGAGGAGCAAACTATCAGTTTTCCCGATGCATCACCAATTTCTCAACTCGCCCCACAACTGGGATAAATCAATCAATATGATGGAATAAGATGATCACACTAGAGCTAGAGTTAGTGTGTATGGTCCCCAGTATAAGAACATGTCTCTCCTCTAGCATTCCTTCTCTAATATTGTAATATATGAATTCCCAAATTTGTTCTTTTATCGATTACCTATTACCACAGCTCCTCACAATGCTGAACAGTTATAGATGGAAGCCAAAATATGTGTTTTAATATCGCTGCATTTTGCCTTTCAAACAGCACAAGGTGGGCGCGATCTTCACATATGTATGTGATCTGTTCAACATGAACAATGGTTCTTCAAGTAAAACACTCATCAGCATATGTGCGGTAAAACGCTTTCACAAAATCATCACTGGTAGTCACCTGTGTTAGCAGGCACCTCTGAGCCTAAAAAGGTCGTCAGCCACCCCTGAGGACGAAAGCCAATTAATTGAGAGTATGCTGCTTGCCGCTCGGAACAAAAGCCAAAAAGATATGAAGAAAAACCACGAATGCCCATCAGACGAACACGAACGTGGGATTACGTGCGGCGGTAGCGTCCACTGGATACCTCATTAACTAGTCAGGGCACGCCGACTCGCAGCTATGACAGATGACACCTATATGTCATGTCACCAGTCGTGCAGGAGACGTGTGCTCGCACCCGGCAGCTGACACACTGAACCCACTTTTCCCGTGAGTGGCTATCGTGAAGGGCGAGACGAGGCTGAAGACGAGGCTGACGAGGCTGAAGACGAGGCTTTCTGTAAAGACGAGGCTGAAAACTCCGCGTCTCCTGATCTCCTGTCTCCTGATCGTCGCTAAAACTGTTTCGCTCTCTTCTTTGGCTTCAACTTGGGCCTCTGTGTCTTCAGTCTCTCTTTTTCGGCCAGCCGCTCCTCTTCTATTTTTTGTTTTGAGAAGATATCTGTGAAAATAGTCGATCTGTTCCGCTTCCTATTCACAGTTTTCTTCCCGGGTGGAGCCCGTATGAGGGGAAGTATCTCTTCAATCGAGGCACGCAGCTGCGCTGAAGTTCGCTGGACAGCTAGGCCAGACGACCCTGCGCGCAGATCCGCGGGTGCAGTCCCTGAAGTTAGCCGACGGGTTCCTGGAGACGAGGGATCTGTGGCGCTCAGCTCGGGCTGGGCACCACCCGGGACCGGCTGAGCAGCTCCTGGTGTGTGACGGGCAGCGTCCGGCGCCGCCGGGACAGGCAGGTCCCTGACAACAGTGTCCGGGGCAGGCCGGCTGGGCACCACCCGGGACCGGCTGAGCAGCTCCTGGTGTGTGACGGGCAGCGTCCGGCGCCGCCGGGACAGGCAGGTCCCTGACAACAGTGTCCGGGGCAGGCCGGCTGGGCACCACCCGGGACCGGCTGAGCAGCTCCTGGTGTGTGACGGGCAGCGTCCGGCGCCGCCGGGACAGGCAGGTCCCTAACAACAGTGTCCGGGGCAGGCCGGCTGGGCACCACCCGGGACCGGCTGAGCAGCTCCTGGTGTGTGACGGGCAGCGTCCGGCGCCGCCGGGACAGGCAGGTCCCTGACAACAGTGTCCGGGGCAGGCCGGTCCCTGACAACAGTGTCCGGGGCAGGCCGGTCCCTGACAACAGTGTCCGGGGCAGGCCGGCTGGGCACCACCCGGGACCGGCTGAGCAGCTCCTGGTGTGTGACGGGCAGCGTCCGGCGCCGCCGGGACAGGCAGGTCCCTGACAACAGTGTCCGGGGCAGGCCGGCTGGGCACCACCCGGGACCGGCTGAGCAGCTCCTGGTGTGTGACGGGCAGCGTCCGGCGCCGCCGGGACAGGCAGGTCCCTGACAACAGTGTCCGGGGCAGGCCGGCTGGGCACCACCCGGGACCGGCTGAGCAGCTCCTGGTGTGTGACGGGCAGCGTCCGGCGCCGCCGGGACAGGCAGGTCCCTGACAACAGTGTCCGGGGCAGGCCGGCTGGGCACCACCCGGGACCGGCTGAGCAGCTCCTGGTGTGTGACGGGCAGCGTCCGGCGCCGCCGGGACAGGCAGGTCCCTGACAACAGTGTCCGGGGCAGGCCGGTCCCTGACAACAGTGTCCGGGGCAGGCAGGTCCCTGACAACAGTGTCCGGGGCAGGCAGGTCCCTGACAACAGTGTCCGGGGCAGGCCGGTCCCTGACAACAGTGTCCGGGACAGGCAGGTCCCTGACAACAGTGTCCGGCGCCGCCGGGGCGGGCAGGTCCCTGACAACAGTGTCCGCCGCCGCCGGGGCGGGAAAGTCCGTGACAGTAGTGTCCGGGGCAGGCAGGTCCCTGACAACAGTGTCCGGGGCAGGCCGGTCCCTGACAACAGTGTCCGGGGCAGGCCGGTCCCTGACAACAGTGTCCGGGGCAGGCAGGTCCCTGACAACAGTGTCCGGGGCAGGCAGGTCCCTGACAACAGTGTCCGGGGCAGGCAGGTCCCTGACAACAGTGTCCGGCGGCCGACAACAGTGTCCGGGGCAGGCAGGTCCCTGACAACAGTGTCCGGGGCAGGCAGGTCCCTGACAACAGTGTCCGGGGCAGGCCGGTCCCTGACAACAGTGTCCGGCGCAGGCAGGTCCCTGACAACAGTGTCCGGGGCAGGCAGGTCCCTGACAACAGTGTCCGGCGCCGCCGGGGCAGGCAGGTCCCTGACAACAGTGTCCGGCGCAGGCAGGTCCCTGACAACAGTGTCCGGGCAGGCAGGTCCCTGACAACAGTGTCCGGGGGTCCCTGACAACAGTGTCCGGGGCAGGCAGGTCCCTGACAACAGTGTCCGGGGCAGGCAGGTCCCTGACAACAGTGTCCGGGGGCAGGCAGGTCCCTGACAACAGTGTCCGGCGCAGGCAGGTCCCTGACAACAGTGTCCGGGGCAGGCAGGTCCCTGACAACAGTGTCCGGGGCAGGCAGGTCCCTGACAACAGTGTCCGGGGGAGGCGGTCCTGACAACAGTGTCCGGGGCAGGCAGGTCCCTGACAACAGTGTCCGGCGCCGCCGGGGCGGGCAAGTCCATTACAGTAGTGTCCGGGGTAGGCCGGTCCGTGACAGTAGTGCCCGGTGTAGGCCGGTCCGTGACAACAGTGCCGGGGCAGGTCGGTCCGTGACAGTAGTGTCCGACGGGGTAGGCCGGTCCGTGACAGTAGTGTCCAGGGCAGGTCGGTCCGTGACAGTAGTGTCCGACGGGGTAGGCCGGTCCGTGACAGTAGTGTCCGACGGGGTAGGTCGGTCCGTGACAGTAGTGCCCGGGGTAGGCCGGTCCGTGACAACAGTGGCGGGGCAGGTCGATCCGTGACAGTAGTGTTCGACGGGGTAGGCCGGTCCGTGACAGTAGTGTCCAGGGCAGGTCGGTCCGTGACAGTAGTGTCCGACGGGGTAGGCCGGTCCGTGACAGTAGTGTCCGGCCGGGGCACAGTGTCCGAGGGGTAGGCCGGTCCGTGACGGTAGTGTCCGGGGTAGGCCGGTCCGTGACAGTAGTGTCCAGGCAGGCCGGTCCGTGACAGTGGTGTCCGGGGTAGGCCGGTCCGTGACGGTAGTGTCCGGGGTAGGCTGGTCCGTGACAGTAGTGTCCTGGCAGGCCGGTCCGTGACGGTAGTGTCCGGTGTAGGCCGGTCCGTGACAGTAGTGTCCGGGCAGGTCGGTCCGTGACAGTGGTGTCCAGCGGGGTAGGCCGGTCCGTGACGGTAGTGTCCGGCGGGGCAGGCCGGTCCGTGACGATAGTGTCCGGGGGGAGGCCGGTCCGTGACTAGTTCCGTGAGGCCGTCCGAACAGTGCCGGGGCAGGTCGGTCCGTGACGGTAGTGTCCGGTGTAGGCCGGTCCGTGACGGTAGTGTCCGGGGTAGGCCAGTCCGTGACGGTAGTGTCCGGTGTAGGCCGGTCCGTGACAGTAGTGTCCGGGCAGGTCGGTCCGTGACAGTAGTGTCCAGCGGGGTAGGCCGGTCCGTGACGGTAGTGTCCGGCGGGGTAGGCCGGTCCGTGACGGTAGTGTCCGGCGGGGCAGGCCGGTCCGGGGCAGCAGCGGGCGCACAAACGCCACCTGGGATGACATCTCTGTTGAACGGCCAGGCGCCTGTGGTTACGAGACCGGCTTCAATGTTCTTTTTGGTCAGTGGCCAGGCGTATTAGCCACTTATAGCCACTTATAGCCACTTATGCCAGGTGTGGTATGTCGAAGATAGCTACCGCCTTGCCAGGATTCTCCGTCATCAAGTCGGACATGGCCCTGCTGTAGTACGTCTTTCAACGGGCCAAATACCGACAAATACGGGGCTGAAGCCGATGCGAGGGGTGCGGCGCTATCGTGACTATGACCATGCCGTTTGAGCCGGCAGTGTTGGCTGCAGGCAGGGTGATATGGGAGGCTTGATTATCCAGGATAAGGAGCACTTTCCGCCCCTTGAAACATCCGCTATGTTTCTGGAAGTGGCTCAAGCACAACACGAACATGTCCTCGTTCATCAAACCCCTTTTTGCACATCTGGCTGAGCCTGACGGTACGCTTTATATGAAATTGTGTTTGAAGTGTACTCGTGGGAATATAAACACGGAGGGAACAACGCTCACAGCGCACACTATCGCTGCCAGTTCCTCTCGCTCTGCGAGCTCACTGAGCCAACGTGTTGGGTGCCCTTTTCGGTTGTAGCTCTTTTAGGAGGCTGAATAGTCACTACTCCACTCTCGTACATGCTATATATGTCCTCTGGTGAGAACTGGTGGTTGTCGGCCACCTTTGCAATATTATCCATTAACTGACTGTGCTTATCGTGATCGCTGGCCCAAGTCAGAGACGTAGCTTCCGGAGTTCGGCAGGCGAGGTGATATCGTTGACAAAAGGCTCGGAACGATTGAAGTCCTGCCTTTCCATCTCGCTGTCACCTTTCTGAGATGAGCTTGTTGGAGGCAGCAAGCTGATTTTTCTTTGTCAACTGTCGGCATTCCTTCACTGCTAGACCGTAAAATAGGTCCACCAACAGCTCACTATGGTTAGCTAACTCGTTCACCGTGTTGTCTTTGGATATTTTGTGGCACTTTTTTTTTTTTTTTGTTTAAATGTTTTTTTTAACCCCTCCAACATATCTCGTTTGAGTCATTCGATCCATGTTTGTGTCCTGTTCGGCCTTACGAATTTATTTTCCAGACCTAACTTCTGCCATTGCTGCTTGCAGCTCGACTTCTAACTGCTCCCGACCCGTTATCCTTTCCTCACTCTCATAATAAACTTTGGACGAAACAGGAAAGACGCCTCCAACAAAACGAAGTAATAACTTTGTACTTTGTTATTCTGTAACAAAGTAACAAAACTCAGTAATTTATGATGATGATGATTGTTGCCACACACACACATATTTCTAATACCGACAAGTTCCCTGTTGCTTTCCGCTTGCACACCTGACATTTTATCTGAAATACTTGTCCGTGAGCTATTATCTTCACAAAACAGACCAATATACCTTGCTTATTCATGAAACTAATGGATCCAGGATTTGACCATGGGACATCGATAGTTGTGTTGCCCCCTGGAATTTAGTGCCCCTACCATCAAATGTTTGCGCCCTCTTAATAAAATCCTGTGAGCGCCCTTGGGCCCAGGGGCCATTCATATCGGCTCAAGATCATCTCCGGCCGATATGGACCCTCTCCGTTGGCTCAGTGACCATCTCCGTCGACTGAAGGGCCCTTTCGTTGGCCCAGGGGCCCTCTTTACTGGCCGGACCCTCGTCGCCAACCCTGCGGTTCTTCCAACAGTCCGGGGTCCCCTCTGTCGGCCTAGAACCCCTTCACGTTGGACCGGACTGGGACGCTCGGTATCTGCCAGTGGGAACTCCACGTCGACACGGGGGCCACCTTCGTCCGCCCAGGACCATCTCCATCAGCCCGAGGTACCTTTCGTCGGACAAGGAGTCCTTCACGTCGGCCCAGGGCTCCCTCAGGTCGACTTAGGTGGGGACGAGTGGTCTAGGGGTAAGCTGCTCGTCTCACAATCGAAAGATTGTGGGTTCGAGTCTCACCTGTCGCTGCTCTTCGCCCGCGACCAATCGGCGTGAGAGATTGGCGACGCTATATGACTCAACGGTCGACGTGTCGTAAAACCAATAACCAACCAACAAGGTCGACTTAGGTGCCCCTCAATTATCGGCAATGGGGCCCGCTCAGGTCGCCAAAATGCCCCTGGAGCGATTCTACATGTTTTTTAGCCAACTAGACAACTTGGGTCTGTTGGTGTTGTTTCCAGCATAATGGATATCGTTAGTTCAACAGATATCGCCAAGTCTAATATAGATTACCTGATACGTACATACCTGCAGAGGTATGCACATTATACACGTTTTATGATGCCAGCCACTAGCGTGGTGACTAGCCGATCAAGCAAACATTTCAGCACTATCTGACCATTTCAGTTACTACGAGGAGTTCAGCTGACTCATTCCTATATTCTGACAGTCGGCAGAGGTGACAGAATAAGGGTCTAGTAAGAAGAATGGTTTCAATTTTGGTGAATGGGAGGAACTAGTGTTCCGTGTTCAATTCATCGTTGGACACTATGCAGCGATGTAGTTTCATGGCAAACGGACCTGGACTTGTCAGGACGGTGCCAAGAACCTGTACTAAAGCGTTGTGTTCCTAACAGAGCTCCATCCGCGCCTGACAGAGCTAGTGAACCAGAGGTACAGCGCAATAGCTACTGGGCTCATTCTGAGGAACTGCTTGTTGCAATGTTGTCGGCCGAGAGCATGGCAACTCGTGAGAGGGCGATGTCGGCAGTGTTGTGATGCCTGTTCAGGGACGAGACACCGGGGCAAGTCCACCCGTTCCGTCTCCCTGCCGTTCAGAGGGAGCCAGCATGCTACACAGAGGTCATCGACTGGGAGAGTGAGACTATCTCCGATCCTTCTCTAACCCTCGACATGTCAGATGATCACATCAGAGGAATCGTCCATTCTCCTCTCAGCATTCCATCGCACCCTGTGCGCACTCAGGTCGTTGGGAGAGCGGTTCAGCTGGTCACTGAAGTGTCTCAGAAGGCGAGCGACGTGGAAGCCAGAGGCGGCTATGGAAGTGCTACGCTACGGCACAGGAGTGACTTTCCGAGTCCCTTCCGCAAAGGTAGCTACAAGCCGGACCGTGCATCAGACCTGGCTGCTGATGGCGTTGACAATTGGCATCAGACGTGCGATGTTCCCTGTTGGTGTACAATACCAACGCGTCGTTTTACAGTGCATAACTCTAATAGTGTGGAATGAAGGTTTACACTGTTCGTAATCATGAGTCGTGATATTGACTAGCACGGTTGCAAAAATTAACCGAATAGCGTAGCCATTTATGACAGGTTTCATTTCCCCGCTACGAGCATCTGGTGTGGGTAGGTGTGGTGAACTGGCACTGTCCGACCAGTCAACACAAAGCGCCGTCCGACCAGTCAACA
Organism: Ashinkailepas kermadecensis; assembly: GCA_034440615.1. Lineage (NCBI taxonomy): Eukaryota > Metazoa > Arthropoda > Thecostraca > Neolepadidae > Ashinkailepas > Ashinkailepas kermadecensis. The sequence continues at coordinate 6,464 of JAOTOM010003381.1, read as the reverse complement.
CAAAGCGTCGTCCGACCAGTCAACACAAAACGTCGTCCGACCAGTCAACACAAAGCGCCGTCCGACCAGTCAACACAAAGCGTCGTCCGACCAGTCAACACAAAACGCCGTCCGACCAGTCAACACAAAGCGCCGTCCGACCAGTCAACACAAAGCGCCGTCCGACCAGTCAACACAAGGCGCCGTCCGACCAGTCAACACAAAGCGCCGTCCGACCAGTCAACACAAAGCGCCGTCCGACCAGTCAACACAAAGCGCCGTCCGACCAATCAACACAAAGCGCCGTCCGACCAGTCAACACAAAGCCAAGCCGTACATGCATAGATACAAGCTAAAACTATTCTTCCGTTCCAGTTTGTAATCTAGGCTGATGTTTGTGTCGCATGCTACGCAGGGTAATGCGCTTTCCGTCTAGAAACACTTGCGTACAAAGTTGTCGTCTGAAGAGGAGAACTACACAGGATATGCAACGCGCATATATTTACTGCAACTGTTGCAAGAAGTTTTAACGACGATTGCTCTTTGATAATGTTTGGCGGTGTTTTGCTCTGAGCTTTGCAGCTTCGAACGACAGCATTATAGCGAAATAAAGTCAGAACGAGTGTCTGCATCTTGCTTCGTTTGAACATTTGATTCGGGAGTGGTGTAAGGAAAGAAAAAATTATCAGAGGTAGCTAACCTTATTTGACCTTAGAAACGCCGTTGATCTTTCCAAAATGACCTTAAAACATCTGGACTGGCTGATTATATCCATTGCATACCAAAACGTTCTCCTTGACACACGTTTACTGGCCTACAGCTGACAATACACGCAGTTATGCGCAAACATGGCTCGAAATTCCTCAACTGATAACGTCATAGCTCGGCGACCTGACATGACCTGGATCCATTTCCCTCTTCGAAAGACGCGCAAATGATGCATCATCAGGTGCACAAACTTCGAGCGCGCTGCCGCGCTCAGTTTTCTCGTCGTTCTGGAATAATCTACAGACAAGGACGGGAACCAGCCTGATAGGGGCGCGCATTCAACGGTATCGGTCATATTATTATAACTGGCCAGCCGATTGCGCTGGTAGTATCATACAAAAGGTAGTGAGTGTCTTGCTGATCAACACACATATACAGAATGTGATGTTCCAACGTATAACGTTAGTTTTTCGATCTAGTTTGTCCCATGCTGGTATATGGTCATGAACACAGCATACAAGAAGCAGGACTACTACCAAGGACTCAAATGAGACAAATGTAACATCAGTTTGAACATGAACTATAAAAATACCCACTCTGCGCACATGCAAATGGGCGTCACAATCGTGAACAACAGAGGAATTTACCTAAACTAGACATAGGTGTGCATTTCGCTCCATGCACCAGAATACAACTTTTCATACCAGATTTACAAGCATTTAAGTTAGATCATGTAAGCTAACATCGACCTAAAGTCAATAGTTTGTTTCAGTTCCGTCTGATTGACATGCACGCGCCTTGTAATGCACAGCCAGGTACCGAGCTAGGATGTGGCGAACTCCTGAAATGAACACATCCATAGTTATCGGCTTCATAGTTATGACATCTATGGTCCATAGTTATCCATGGCTATAGGTTGAGTAATGTAGAATAAGCATCCGCAGCTATTTTGTGCCTCGCCCACGTAGCACCTATAGACCGAGGAATTTGATGAGAACTTTCAAATCGCATTGGTGCTGTAGGAAATATTCAAACTTGTGCCGCATGTGTGCCCACATGGCCAGCTTTCACCTTTGCCATATCCACGCTATTTTTGCATCGTTTTGTACTGTCTTCAGCACACTAGATACATGCACAGCTGGCAAGCAAAACAAACACGTCTTGTCATGCCAGTCCATGATTAGAACTCAGTTTCCCCAAGCGAAGCTTACGTAACACCTCACCGGCCTCTTCGGCTGGCCCAGGCTTGAACGGTCTTCAGTACGGTCCTCGTTGGACAACTTAAAACCCGTTCCAATTGCCCTCGCCTATGTTCGACGATCGCTCGCGTATAGTGTTCGACGATCGCTCGCGCATAGTGTTCGACGATCGCTCGCGTACAGTGTTCGACGATCGCTCGCGCATAGTGTTCGACGATCGCTCGCGTATAGTGTTCGACGATCGCTCGCTTATAGTGTTCGACGATCGCTCGCGTACAGTGTTCGACGATCGCTCGCGCATAGTGTTCGACGATCGCTCGCGTATAGTGTTCGACGATCGCTCGCTTATAGTGTTCGACGATCGCTCGCGTATAGTGTTCGACGATCGCTCGCGTATAGTGTTCGACGATCGCTCGGGTGCGGTGTTTGGGTGCAGTGAGAGTGATGCCGGTGACATGCCCGTGACCTGCCTCCAGGGCCTGTCAACAGCCAGGATGCCTGGCTGGGTGCTGGTGCTGGTGCCAGCGATATTCAGTGTGCTGGTGGTGCTGGTGGTGCTGCTATTCGTCTGTCGGCGCTGGAAGTGCCGCAGCACCAATGCCAAACGCGCTGCAGAACGCAAACTCGAGGACAGGAAAATGGTGAGCGCATGCTTCTCGGTGATTTCTGCTGACACTGAACTTAGACCCAAGAACTCGTAGGGTATACTAAGGGTGGTGAAGGTAGTGGTTCTGTTGGATGGTACCATTGTTTGGGTTTCAAGGGCGCATCCACTGCACTGGTCATGTAGCGGGTGGCAGCATTATAATGAATATGATAATGGGTGAAGTTTAACGTCAGCAATGGGTGCTTCTCCACCTCACACTGCCCGAGCACCATCCGGAATCTTACTAGAGGAGCATTAGTATCATGGTCATTAATTGAAGAAGCACCACATGTAACTTGCCATTACGGGATTGCTATTGCCATTGTTCACACGTGACCTCGTAACCCAATTCGAAATGTCGAAATGTCGAAATGTCCATGTCGAAATTAGCACCACTGCACACGATGTGCACTGTATATCCAGGCGTGTGCTTTAACTACTCGCCGGCAGCCATTCGCTCTAGCCGCCGCCAAATGTCTCCTGTCATCAGCGGGGTACAAAGCAAGTCACGGCGCCTTGCTGAGCCACAGTAGAAGATAGACGTGCCCCTAGCCTGCATACGTCTGTTATCATCACCAGACTCTGCCCATCACCATCACGGAGAACATAGTGCTGGACGACCGAGTGCATTCCAACCCCAACTACTACCACGAGTCGCCAACCACTTCACCGCTCACCTCCATGAAGGTCATCCACATTGCCAAGGAGCAGATCGTCAACATGTCCGAGATTGGACAGGGCTGTTTCGGCAAAGTGTACAAAGGTAAGTCTGGCGCCCGAACTGTGATGCGCTCGGGAATGTCGCCGCAGGCGGTTGGTCATCGGATCGACATGTGCCCATGCCTAGACTCAAATGTATAGTAACTCATTCCGCATTCACACACGCCAGCATGATTAGCATCACAGAAGCATGCAACCTATGCAAGCATTGAGACACCGCAGCATTACATGATTTGAAAGAGGCTTAAATATCCTGTCCACGATAACTGACATTTGAAGTGTGCTTGCCGTTCGGCCCCAGCCCAGATACATCGACACGAGCAGGAGAAGCACTCCAAAATTGCAGAACGACTGCAGCTGAAGGGTGTCTCGTCTCCGTAGCTGGATTACTGATCGATCCAGCCCGTATTATTCCCAAAGACGGTCGCTTCCTATTCAGTGCGCTGGTTCACCGCATGCGAGTCGGACGGCAAATAAGGAAACTTCAGCACGACCCGCATGTGAAGTCCTCCGGTATGGACCAGGTAGCACACATCAATGGTGAACAATAGGGGTACCAGATAGCGGAGAAGTTTTGACGGACGCTCGACCCGATCAGTCTGCTGGGACCAGGTCCGACTCGAGCCCGGCTAAAATGTCGTGGAGCCCGGCCAAAAGACCGGTATTGTGTGTAAGCCGGCCAATAAGCTTGTGCCAGATCGGTTGGAAGTCCGAAATATGCCGCAAGGACCGGTCATGAAGCCCTTCAGTCTTCTTGAACAGGCTTCTCAACGTGTTTTGGTCTTTACCTATAGTGAACGCCGACCTGCGACGGCTCGGTGGTTTGAATGATTTGTGGACCGGACAATTCGGAGTGCTCTCCGCATTTCGGATTTGAATCTCGGATCCTATTCCATGGCCCGCAGTATAAAGTGAACCAAGCCAAGTACTGATTCTAAAAAACCGTATGCTTAAAATCAACTGGTGTGGATGTATTCATGACTAATTAAGTATTAGTATTTTAGGATACCCCAACCTAATTGAGTCATATTGTACCCGTGGTTGTAGCTAGTTGACCTATGACGGGTATATGATTTGCATATGTGCCGTTGAAATATCAACGTTTGCTCCACTTCTCTTGTCTTGAGATTCAAGTTTCAAAGTCTCAAAAAACCGCAAGAGGTTATCAGTAATTGCAATGCACGCGAGAGGGAAGGTTTATCGGGCTTTTCTCGGATTGAAACGACGTCATTGCCCACGGCATTGTGGAACATTGTGACATCCAGTTCACATTGGCTCCTGTGTCCCACAGTCACGCGTAACACATTGGCTCCTGTGTCCCACAGTCACGCGTAACACATTGGCTCCTGGTCCACAGCACGCAACACATCCCGTGCCCACAGTCACGTACACATTGGCTCCTGTGTCCCACAGTCACGCGTAACACATTGGCTCCTGTGTCCCACAGTCACGCGTAACACATTGGCTCCTGCGTCACACAGCCACGCGTAACACATTGTGGCTCGGCAACCACACCGCCAAATGTTACAGTAGGTGAAAGGTGCGCATTCAGGGCCTAAATAGGGACTAGGGCTTAGTCAAAATAACCATTTGCGACAGAGCAGAAAAATACATACCGCTGGCTTTGTTTTCGGCTTGGGCAACACCGATTAAAGTCATTTGAATTTACCCAAGCCAATTTAAAGCAACGCATTCAGGCCAACATGTTGGCATTGGCTGAAGTTCTGTGTCCGCGAGCAAAGGTATATATTGAAGGCGCGTGAATGAATTTTGTTTTGAGGTATGTAATGGAATTTCTTGCCTACTTCTACGCAATGTGAAATAATTACATAGGCGGTGCCAGTGGCATGGGAAAGGGAGAAAACACTCATGAATGTGACGTTTTGTGTTGTGGTTTCTGTAAATCACAACGATTTTACCGAATATACCGAATGGTCAGCTTTGCTTCCTGGCTGATTGGCATTAAATATTTCTTATCATCATAGGCGAACCTAGGTATCCATTTTGGGGGCAAATGATACTGAAAACAAACTCAAATGGGAATGTTTATTATCATAGCGAGGACATTCTTCAGCCGAAGCAGTTTTCAAAAGTTTGTGCCGCTATCAGAGGCGAATAGATGGTGCGAGCAAGGGCGTGGGAGCCAGGGGAAGAGGGGGCAGAGGCTCCCCCTCCAACTTTGGGCGAATCTAACATTGAGTGTGGCAAGGCACTTGGCTGGTCAGGGCACTCAGGAGGGCACGAAAGAGGGTTGAGTACTGAGGAAGGCAGGACACTGATTAGTGCAGAGTGTCATGGAGGGCAGGGCAGTAAGGACAACAGGCACTTAGGACAGGGCAATACGTAGGGCAAGCTACTAGGAAGGGGCACTACGGACAGGACAGTAAGTAGGGTAGGATTCTATAATAATAGTATGACACGAAGCAGGGCAGATATCTAGGCGGGATAGGCACCGAGATGGTCAGGAGTTCAGCATGGCACTTGGGAAGGTATGCACAACAGAGGGCAGGACACTCGGAGGGCACTCAGGAGGATTGGACGCTCAGGAAAGGAGGGCACTAATGGAGCTAGGGCACCAAGGTGGGCAGAGCATTTTGGAGGGCTGAGCACCAAGAAAGACCAGACACTCAGTAGGGCACATAGGAGGGCACCAAACGGGCAAGATAATCGGGACACTCAATGATGGGCATTAATAGGGCAGATAAATCAGTAGGACATTTAGGAGGGCCCTAAGGAGGTTTGGCACCGAAAACGGCACTCAACAGAGTAGGGTGCTCCGGAGGGCAGAACATTCAGGATGGCATGTCATGTAGGACAAGGCACCATGCTGCTGGAAAGGCACCCAGGAAAGGATGGCAGAGCACTAAGAAGGGCTCTGGTGGGGATGGCACTAAAAGGGGCATTAGGACATTCAGGGCACTAAGGAGAGCTGACACTCCGGAGAACGACCATTTAGGGCCAGGTAATGCATGTGGTAGGATATTATGGGGACAAACACTAATGAGGGCACTGAAGATGATGGGGCAGTCAGAAGGGCAATATACTAAAGAGGATAGGGCACTAAGGTGGGCAGAGGATTCAGGGGGTAGGGCACTCAGTGTGACCGAACATTCAGGAAAGAGGGCAGGACACTCAAGAAATGAGGCAGGCACTAATTATGCCAGATCTTTGGGAAGGACAACACACTAATTTGAACAGGAGCTTCTCTCTCT